>VXBZ01010782.1:1179988-1367243 GCA_013399135.1 Heliornis fulica
GTCTGTCTTTTTATTGAGCAAGGCTTTGATTCAAAAGTTAATATTTATAATATCTTCCATTAAACTCTGAAACTCCATACCAGCAAGTAGCATCCTATTACTAAAGAATAAGCGTTTCTCGAGCATTAAAATTGCTATTCAGCTGTTCTTTGGTCTCTATGGCAACTTTAAGAGTAACAACAAAGCAGTAAGGTGATGTCAGCCAAAAAAATATGTAATGCTTAAGTGATTGTTGATAGCAACAAAATGGATGCCAGTGAAGGGTCACTTCCGTCCAGTAATAGATACTGCACCTATGGCTGAAGTATTACATGTGACATTTTAATGCAGAAAACCTACCAGAAAAAGTAGGGTTGATTCAACTGGCAGTTTTTATAAATTATACATGAGGTACTGTTTTAAAATTCACAGGAAACTCTGGTTTACCTTTACAGAAGGAATGAGTTGCATTGAAAAGTGAAGAGCTCCTTCTATGTACAATACGTGCCACCTAAAGAGGAGCTCAAGCTTTCTTCATTTGCAAACGGAGCAGAGAACAAATGCCACTTCAGAAAAGTGGGGTCAGCTCCTAAAGGGGATAAAAATTAAAGGTTAAAGTTTTTATCTAGCTTCAGTGTTCATCTGAAAGAGGAAGTCTGTTAGGAAAAGGCAATGCTTTCTTTACATATAATAAAATAAAATAAAATAATAGGAGGACTTATCAGTTTTTGATCTTAACCCCGTGGAGCCATGGGCTTGGATATTTTGCTGAAATGTAAACTTGAAAGTTGTTCATGGGGAAAAAGCCAGGAGGAAATCAGACTGAACACCGCTGAGACTAGTGCTGGAAACCAGCTATGAGAGACCAATTTCAGAAAAGGTTGCTTGGTGTTAATAAGAAATAAAGTTGGTTTTTGTGACTGAGATACTAAATGAAGAAATGTATCATTGCACAAAAGAAGTGACAGATAAGTTACTGAAAATAAAATCATACTATTTCAAGTAATTTGTGTCCAATATTTGACGAACCTCTTTAAACTGTTGGTGCTGGCTACACTGTAGGGATTGTGCCTGTTAATGTGTATGTATGCATGTTGTCAGTGAGGTAGGTAGCAAGACACCTTTGGGAATCTGAAATTACCTGAGTTTGAGTGCTACTTCCTCCAGTTAATGTATCGTGTTAGTGCTCTGTTTCTTGTAAGGGTGTCACCTCATGTCTTTAATCCAGGTTTCCTCACTGTTTGAACTTTCTTTTATCAAAGAAGTCTTTTCTCCCTTACCAGAAAGATGGAGGGGGTAGGTGGCAGCCCGTTGTTCTTCAGAGCCTGACTTGACAGCAGCACACAACCCCTCTTTTAATGCAGGCAAACAGAACAGCTTCATTCACTGTCAACAGCATTAGATACCATCTGACATCTGTTTTAGACTTAAGAGAACTGAACAGATACTCATGTACTCCTCGGTTACTCATGACTCCAGTTACACCTGTTTGTGTCCCTCCTAACTGAAGACAAGCTTAGTGTTTTTTCTTTAATTTGTTATGTTCAAATAATTTAGTCTGTTTGCACTATGAAACACATCCAAACCTCACTGAAAGCTTGATTTCCATATTTGTTTTACTTTACCTCAGATACAAAAGCTTCCTGTACAGTCATGTGGTTTTGAAAGTCCATAGGTAAACCCAGAGCATACATATGCCAGCTTGTTATGTGACAACTTAAAATTTAAGCTGAGATTTTATAGAACTTAATCATGTGTATGCTTACAGTTTCCTCTGCTTTGCAGTTAGAGACCAGATCTGCTTAAGGGAGAGATACAGCCACTGCTGAGATTAATGTAGGAACTTCAGGCTTCAGAGAAGAGCACTGTTAAAAAGCTACTTAGTACTTGGTGTTAATAGCTCCATAACTTTCTTGTGAAAAATCCAGGAATGGTTTAAATGAACTAATGAAATTTTTATCTTGGATGTTTTCTCCTATATATTTTTAAAGCTTAAACAAACATGTATCCTTCAAAACATGGACCACTTCAGGATGTTGTCTTTGTATTCAGTACTGATACAGGCTTTACAAAGGATGCACATCTCTATAAGGAATATCTTCCCAGTCAGCACTTGAACTTTGTGTTAAGCTGCAGTGATGAAAAGTGGAATAGTCTGCACGAGCAGAGACAGCAAGCCTCCTTGGATGGTGTGCTTGAGGCAAGGGCTCCTGCTTCTCTGTGAGAGTACCAACAGCAGTTGCAGTTGGTATCAGTCAGATGGGGAAGAATGTCATCTTGCATACTACCAATATGCTCATCAGCCCGATGTCTGAGCAGGCAAATAAAAAAAACCCTGTTTGGACATACTTGACATAGTTGCTTGTGAAGGATGAACTTTGAAATGCCTAAGTAGTTGTTATCGTTCCAATTAGTACACATAATTAACAACTAAAAACTAATTATTTTCCTTTATATTTTCTCTCAAGTAATTAAAGTTCCAGACTATAAGCCCAGTCTTGATAGTTGTCATTATTTGCTATGTACTTTCCAAATATCAATGATAATGTCTTGCTGACCCTTCTTTTAAATGTGAGACGCATCAGGGATTTTTGTACTTTCTAGTGAATACCTTTTTACAGTTCACTAAGATCTGTTTCAAAGATGTGATTTTGAATTTTTTTTTCTTTTTGATCTATACAAGTGTGCTGAAAATGCACCAAATTCTGTGGAACCAATAGCAGTCAGCTTTTTTTCCCCTTTCTTCTCCTGCCAGCTTTTCACTTACCTTGACTTTTTTTTTCCCTGTGTTCTGAGTGCTATTTATAGTAGAGATTTTCAGATAACATGGAGTTTGACTGACACTGTATATTTAAGGTAGAATTCTTGTTTTATTTCATGTAGATGGATTGAATACCTTGAGATTGTTTAACTCTACCTTCCATGATTCAGTGATCAGCTTTTAATCAAAATGCTTTGATGTATCTAGTAACAATGGTTGAAAGTTGCTGTCACTCTAAAAAAGTAAATATAAATGATTTGATAGATATTTTGCTTTGTTACAACTTGCAAAAATCCTAATATCCCTGAATGAAAGCTGTGTCTGCTTTTCCTGATTCAGCTCATGGAGCTTTGCATGCAAGCGAACTGTTATGGTTAAGTGTAAGGGATGTGGCAACGAGTAGCTGCGCTCGTGGTGTTTTATCATGAACTTTGCTAGAAATGCATTATGGAAAATGAACATTTAAAATCAGATACAACTTACATTTATGAATATAATAATAAATTTTGTATTTACTGCAAAGATAAGCAATGCTGCTCTTGACTGTGGTGCATGTTTGTTCTTAATATGAAAAGTGTTCCATGAACAAAAATTCAGTTTCAATATGGCTGTGGAACTTTCCATTTCATGTACAGTGGTAGCACGACGCTGTACAAGTTGCTTTGAAAATATAGCATTTATATAAAGTGGAAAATTCCACTTGCAGAACGAGAGGGAATCTCAGCAACCTTCTTTTCCCAGAATTTGCAACTGCTACTTTATTGAGAACTGATAAAATGGTTGATTGTCAATGACCAGGTTTGACAGAAGCATAAATGTGGAAAGGTTTTCTGTGTTACTTATCAGCAGGAATATCTACATAATTCCTACCGGAGTAATTCTGTAGTTTTTGTATTCTCTGCATTTCAAGTTAAAAAAAATGTACCACAGGAAAGTGAAAATTCAAGTTTCAAACAGAAATAAGTGCTCCCCTCTCGTTAGCTCAATTTTTTATTTCTCAATGCAAAGAAATATGGAGATATTTCTAGATATTTCTGTTTTGATGCTAAGATTTTGACAATCTTTTTTGTGCAGGAAGGACCCACTTTTGTGGACTCAGCAAAGTACTCTCACTTAGCTTGTAGCATACATGTGTGCCTTTGTTTGCTTCTGTTGAATTTTGCTTTATTGATCTCTTGACCAAAACTTGTGATAATTCTTTTTCCAAAAGATGCGGTCTCCTTGAAATCATGCAAGGCCATCTTTGTACTTCATAGAAGAAAAGTTTGACACTGGTTATAAATAACCTTATTGATGTTCATCTTTAATTACTGCAATCATAATACCTATTGCAGGTCATCTAATCCTTTCCTTGTCAATGTGGAATTGCTTCACTTGTACTTATAACACCGTTTCATTCAGTCTTGAATGAACAAACGTGTGTGGTTGAGATTCCCAAATTCTCTTGGAAGATTATTTCCTTAATCTGGATCAGCTCAAAAAGGCTGCCACCATGAACATTAAATACCATACTGGTGTCATGAAGCTTTTCCTGATGTCCAGACCTGTTTTTCTCAGTTACAGCCTTTATGACGGTTTCTTCTATTCTCCAAACCTTTCAGAAGTCTTTACTTCAAAAGTCTTTCAAATACCCTTCCCCCCTCTTGCCTTTACAACTGTCATGTGGTGTTCCTAGGGCTTTTGTATTTAACTTTATGTATTTTCTAGACTTCCCAGAGCTTGCTTCTTATATTGCTTTGCGTCTGTCTCTTTTCAATTTGCAAATCCTTTTCATGTAAAAGGTACCTGCTGCTCAACACAATAAGCATTATCAGACAGGGACTGATAAGTCCTTGCTTCGTGTAAGGGATACACATTGATACTTTGAGCTTTATTCCTCATGCTGTGGGCAGGTTATGAGGCTGCATGCATGATGGTTTTATGCAGAAGAGAGAACTTGGCTTTTTCTTCTTTCACCTTAATTGCTACCCTGGAAGGTCAGTCCCTCACTCTTCAAAACTCAAATCTTCTTTGGAAACACACCTAACATTCATACTAGTTACAGCGTTTTTTATATTTCTCAATGCAAGAACAAAGTCATCATTAAAAACCTTTCCAGTCAGGTATTTTGATTTGCTGTAGTTTTTGCTTGTGTCATATTTTAACTGTGCTGCTGCCTGATGGATTGATTTATTGAACTATAATTTCTACTTAGACCAACACATGAAGACCAGATGGTCTTAATTCAATTGAGAGATTTTTCTTGCTCTAGTGTTGTCTAAAGACAACTGTATCTCTTTTTTTTTTTCCCTCCTTTTTTAATTTTTTAATTGTAGTATGAGTTCATTTGCCTGATCTTCTCCTGTCCTGGCAGGCATACACTACAGGTGAGCAGCAGTTTCACTGAGGCTCTAATATCAAATACTTCCAGAGAATGCTTTTGAAAGTTCTGAAAAATGACCCAGAAATCCCAAGGGTGTAGGCACCACCAGTACAGGAGATCGTTTATGCTGTCTGGTTTAGGTGACCATGTTCAAAGGATGTAGGTTTCTTCCGAAGGTGCTTGACCTCCAGAGACCTCGTCTGAAAATGCAAGTTCAGGACTTGTTTCTTAATCACCAGTGCTTAAGGAACCTTAGCTTCTGAGGTATAGACTTTGGTTAGGTTACACAACAGTCAGTGTGTTCTGGCCTGTGGTTTCACTCTGAAAAGCTGTGTCTGAAAGGCTCTTGCAGAAATACATGGCATATTTAAAACCCATCTGGGAATAGATACTCAACTGTGACACAATGACTGGTGTATCCACAGGAAAATACAAGCCTTGACCTTAACTAAGGAGCCATCCTTTCATCCCTATCTGTGGAAACCTCTCTGCTGAATGCGTGCCACTGTAGTGACTCTTGATGCAAAATTTGTTTTGATTCAGAATATTTGCAGACTGTTGCAGTGTGTAGTCCAGGATACTGGAAGTAGGGGAGTAGTTAAACTGTGATCCTCGCCCTGGTCTTAGTCATTCTGCTTTTCTTATTTGCTGTGGTCATCCTGCTACAAAGGCTGTATCTGTGTGATGTCAGAATCGCTTGATGTTTCTATCTGTGTTTGTGTATCTTATATCTGCACTGGGTTCCTCTGTGCAGCAGTTTAAGAACTAATACTCAGCAAAGAGAATGTTGTAGTTTCCGTTCATGCAGTATCAGAGTGAAAACGCAAAGTAAGTGCTAGCAAATACCGTGGTACCTCCTCTTGCTATTCCTTTGCATTGAGAAATGCTACATACAGCATCTGACCCAGCAGCTGTTGTAACTACACAGGGCTCCTCCTGACGAAATTAATCGGCCAGATTTCACACTTGTGCTGCTGCTAATCTAAGTGCCTCTGTGGGCTTAAAATGAATGCTGACAGATTTGCACCAGGGTACCAGATCCAAGTTTGGATTGTTTGATGGAGTTTTGGACATCACACATCATAGCTCCAGGCCTTAAGTTTGTAAAAGCAGACATTTCTCCCTCAGTTCTACAAATATATGCAATTAAAAGGGAACCTCAGAGGTGTGTTATAGATAAGGTCTTTTAAGATTTCTTTATGTCTAATAGTATACTCTTACAAAATGTTTTCAACTGTGACTTCCAAATCGTACACAAATAATTCTCTCTCCAGTAATCTGTGTTGCATTTCAGGGTTTTTACTCTCTCTGTTGCAGTGAGTATCGTTGTAACTGCTGGGAACATCATGAGGAGGAAAGATGCAGCCATGGCTTTGTAATAGCAGGGTTAACCCTCCTTGGTGCCTTTTGCCAGTTCTTCTCCCTCGCAAAAACAAAATACCCTTTCTTTGAAGTACGTTACCTTGTCTCTCATGTTATGCTTTGAAAATTTTAGAGCTACAAATCTGTCTTTCAAACCATACGTTCCTGTAAGATGTGTTTGACCTCTCGATCAGAAAAGCTTCTTGCTTCAGTCTCAGTAGCTGCCAAGTATGAAGTGAGGTTAAATGTGCTGGCACTCTTGAGAGAATTAAGAAAAATGTTTAAATATGAACTTAAAGCCCAGTGATTGAGAGTTTAAGCTCTTTCTTAAAATGGGAATTAGGACAGGAGGGAAAAAACGTAAAGTGTTCATTGCTTTGTTCTTGCTTCTCAGAACGATAGGCTCCATTATGCAAGGTAGTAGATAACCAGGGATTTAGAAAGTGAAAGGGTGAGAGCCTGCCTGTTCTAGGAGGCAGGCTGAAGCCTGTATGCTGCTTAGATCCATCTTTAAACTAGCATTTGGGATACTAAATGCGAGTTAATGTTGCTGTGTTATCAACTAAGACAGATACCATCCTGAGAGATACAACCAGAAGCATAGTGTGGCAGGCATGAAATTTGTCTGCTCCACTGCAAGAAGGATGAGGGCCAATTCAGGCAAGTCCTGATGGCAGTAAGAAGCATCAGCGCACACAGGATTTTTTTTTCAGCCACCCCTATCTTCGTTTCAGGACCATGAGTTCAGCTTCACAATTACACTGGTCTTGTTGAGAGCATATTTCTCTTTTGTTGATTTGCTGCCAGTTTGTTGCCAATGGGTCTGACTCCCTGGGGAGTGGTGGAGCTGGGGGTGGTGGAGCTGCCCAGCATGGTCAAGGAACGTAGCTGCAGGCTATGTGGCATGTTTCATAAAAATGCTCTCATGCCTTTTTTTATACCAACTCTCATCTGCTGTTTATTTCTCTTTATTTCCAGTATAGTGTTTGATTAATTAGATCTAATTTATAAAATAAATCATATTAAAGTGATATTAATTAGTCTCCAGGAAATCAGAGGTGGCTTTTCTGAAAAGCTTATACTAGCTGAAGTGCTCTTAAAAATCACTTTTAATGTTCTGTTGAAGTTTCTTTTTTGGTTCAGCTCTAATGTAATTTAATGGAAACACTCTGTTATATGCTACTTTTTGTGTGTGTCTTTCCGATGTAGATGAGAGTAGGGTTGTCCAAGTTTGTGTCATGAAGTCTTTGAAAACTTAACAGGTCTTTATTGTCCAGCCCTGTCAGGGCTGCACCCGAAGCAGAGTGAGGTCTCCAGGGTTTAATAAGATTTGGTAGTGTGGTGATCTGTGCTGATGGATCTGTTTCTTTGAAATCTATTGCCTTCATTCTTCCCTGTGTAAGAGACAGTAGGTAGCACTGGTTATAGTTGTATAAAAATTCAAGATTTTACTTATTCTTTAGACCTGACTTTGAGAATAAGTATAGCAGTACACCTTAATACAGAAGAGCCAGGATTATGGACTTTCATCTTCTGAATGTCAGGACCCCCACAATGTCTGTGTAACCCTGTGCTCTGAGGTCCCCTCTTATAAACTTAAAAAAAATTCAAGCAGACAATGTTTCTATTTTGTTTTCCCCAGAAGTTATTTAAAATGCAGCTCTGTATCAGCTTGCTAGCTTGTAACCCCTATAAGTTTAATTCCAAGAGTAATAGCAGGGAAAATGCCACTAAAATACATTTTATCAGTCTTTTAGGTTATATTTGATCTGGTGATGTCAGTAGCAGGCTGCTTTCCCTCTGGAGTCAAGTTGCAAACACTTTCCTCAGGGGTAATTAAAACTAAGCACACAATTACAACAACCCGGATTTGTTCGGGCTTGCTGGTTGCCCACTGTCTCATAGCACCTAACATCACAAAAGCACTGTGTTGAAATGAAAGGATTATTTAGCCCTGTTTTAGCCTGTGTGTGTTTAGAAGCTGCAGAGGAGGTGGATTATAACCTTAGGGACTAAGGTAAGCATCGTGGCACTGATTAACAGTGGGAAGCCTTTATTGGAGTATGTGGTCTGTGTTTTATTACGCTTTTGCTATGCTAAAATGACTCATGGTTGTGTGGTCATAGCAAAAACGTCCACAGCTTCTGAGTAGTGTAAAATTCTGGTGAACTTCTGGCATCTGTCTTCAGTTTGTAAATGGCCCGAAGAACTTTGGTCAGAAATCCAAATCTTGTGCTCTTTTCACAGCCAGGTTAAGGTGCCTGTATTCGTATTTTTATGTGAGAGAAGTGTTGAGTCTGGCTCCCACTTCCTTGAGCAGTGTGAGGTGTGTCTGCTTTCTGTGTTTCCAGATACAGGGCAATAGGGCGCACTGGTAACTTGTAAAGCTTGAAAAACGGAGCTCTGGTTTGTCCTCTGCTGTGACTTTTATGAGCATGGACTCTGAAAAAGGTGATGTCATATGCCATCTAAATAGGAGAAAGTTGAATTTATCCAGGAAATACTATGGAGACATTCTTCTTGTTTTAGAGGCAGTGCCATGGCAGAGCAGTTAAATTCAGTGCAGAAAGTAGGCTATGAAGGTTTTTCTATCTGTCTTTCCTCATGGTGTCATTTCCTATTTCCAAACAGAAAGATAGCAGTTCTTCTAAAAACATGTGCTTAACCATGGAAGTTATATCAACCAATGGGACAATTGTGACTGGATAGAGAAGGGGTGGGATGGATGTTCAGACTTGTTTTGCAATTTCTGAATAGTTGAAACATTGTGTTTGAAGGAAAATGTGATTAATTCAGTAGAGATCCCTGTTTCCATTGTGGGTAGTTTCAATAGACCACTTGCAACAACAGCTATTTTATATGAAATCTTTTACCTGAAGGATATTTAGAGAGCCATCCCAATAGAACTTACAAAAGAATGGTAATACAGGTGACTGTTTTCCAGAGGCAATGGTGTAATATGTGGGAAAAGCAATTGGGGAATGAAATTCTCTAAGCTACTGCAACTTTTAAGAGAGTTGGGAGTTGTCTAATGTGGTTAAGTGATTAGACACATCGGTGAGGATGCCTGTGGATCTAGAGCCCAGTACCTTTATGTACAGCATAGTTGAGCTGGAGTGTTGGAGTATTGTGGTGAAATAAGGAGAGAGAGCTCAACTGCAGATATAGACATCCCCTGCCCCCTCCCTAAATATAAAAGTTAAGGCATTGTGGTCTTGACTAATAAGAAAATGGTCACACAGCAACATTCCAGTGATAGACTTGTTTGGGCTTTAGCTGATAGCAATTCCTGAAAGAAAGAGTGTTGAGTCTCACTGAGATGATGAGCTCAGGGGTGACAAATTTTGGGATAAGAGTTGGATTTTGAGAAGTGTCAGATTATATGAAAGGCAAGGTGTTAACAGAGTCACTAAAAAACTACCGGCAACCAGGTCCCATTGTCTCAGTTATAAAGCTTTAAAGGTAATGAAAATTAGGTTTGTTTTTTTTCTCCTGATCCTGAGTAGGGAAGCTTCATCTTGAAATGAGATCCTGTGTTAAATCCTGAACTGGGAGAGAAGGGAGTGCAGTGTTTCCTCCTGGGACACTCACAGGCTTGATACCCAGAACATGAACTGACAGAAAAGATAGGGACTGGCCTGGGAGTTGTACCATGCTCTAGAATAGATTATGGCTTTAGTTGTGTTTGTAGTTAAGGGTGACAGCAGAAAAGCAAATACCAACTCTCACTGCCCCTCTGTGTTGGGAAAGTCAAAAAAGCAAGGGAAGTGTGCTGGTTTAAATAAATCAAGAGAAAGGATCCTAAAGATTTTAGAAAGATCTCCATTAGTGCAGATGGCAACAGAATAGAGAGCTGGAAAAGGTGCAGCTGTTATTTCTGTCATACTCGGAAAACTTCAAAGTGAAAACTCCAAAGCAGCGTTCCCTAGAAGCAGATAAGAACAGAGGATGGGGCAGAGCTTGCTCACTCAGGCTGTGAATACCAGAGGGAGAGGCTGGAACAAGGCAGGAGATTCTGAGAAAAAGCAACTGAGCGACTGCAAAGATCAAGCCAGCTTTAGTTCAGGCAGGAGCATTGCATTTATTACTGCATTTGTTAATGTTAGTTTGCAGTTGTCATTGTTTAGAATAAATCCAACTTACTGAGCCTGATGGTGTTAAGTCATAACGTGCCACTCTGTCAAACAAATTGTCCTAGTTGCTTTAGAAGTCTAGATGGTTAGCTCTTTTAGGAAACTAATGACAAATGTTTCCATACTACCTATAGATAAGAGCAAATTACAGTTGTACTGCAGCCAGCATCTTCTAAATATGGGGAGGGATGTTCCGTAACTTGTTTAATTGCTTAGACTTGACAAGGAGCCAGTGCTAACAAACATGCTTTGATACTAATATAGCATGTCTGGAGTTCACTTGGCTTGGCAGTATAAATACTGCAGAAAAAAGCATGGTGCGGATGAGCACCGCTGCTGTAGGATGTAGGCTGTCAGTTGCACAGGTGTACAAGTCCCTCTCAGCCACAGGAACACGACAGTGGTGGCTAGAGGAGAAAAAGGACAGTGCCAGTCATGCGTTCTGCACATCCAAGGCGAGACGGGGCTCTTCCAAATGTTATGATCCAGCAAGTGTAACAGAGTTATTTAAGGAAAATGCAAGATAATCTGTTCCACTTTGAATTATTGGACTTCCCTTCCCACTCCATCTGTTCCGGTATCTTCTATGCAGAACCTACAGGGATTCTTCTTGTTACTGCAAACTGTAGAAATGCCTTGCAACTGCAAGGAGTATGAGATTTTTTTCTTTGTTTATGTTTTGATCTATTTGTTCCTAAAATACTGAAATTGCAGCTTCCTATTGTTATGCTTTTATCTCCTTCCTCTGCCAGGTAAACATTGTGGCTTACTGAAGAAATAAGCTCAGAATGGTTGGCATGTCTTTTTTTTTTTTTTTTAACCTATATGTTGCTATGGAAGACCAGGCCAGGACCAATGCTTCTCTCATCATGGGCATTATGCGTGGCTCTTTGGCTGCTGAGTAGGCACAAGCTCTACATTGGTTCTTCCTGCCTTTCCTTGTGGTTTCTGAATCCCGTTCCATCCTTTGCTCTCCACCCCCACCCCCACCTTTTAATGGGTTACCCATTGTCATTTGCCAGACATGGATGGGTGTGTATGGCTTGCACTTGTAAATCCAGTAATCAGTCAGTGGAAGGTGTGACTGCTCCACTGATAGCTGAGTGTTGAAGAGGTATGAATTCAGTGTACTCTCCAAGTTTCAAAAGACGCGTGTGTATCAGTAGCTCTGAGGGTAATCACACCAGCTCCCAAAGATGCTGCATCCTCATTCGTTTAGCAACTGAGAGTGTTGGGTGCCCTGGGGGCAGAGATGCTGATAGCATTTTTCCTGTTGTCAGCTGAGGGATGTGCCATGTCTCATACATGCTGGGCTTCTGCTTCAACGTATTTTTAAAAAATAAGTTGCCTGTATAGTGAGTTATCTCTGAGGATCATGTTAATTTGCCATTTGGGAAAATCTGTTGAAGTAATGGTCTTATCTCTCCTTGACTACTTTTACTTTTAACAGACTGGAATCCCCGTGGGTATCATAAGTCTCATTTATTGTAATACCATGTTATAAGGGAGCAATGTTTGTTCTGCTGAGTGAATCCTGGAAAAAAAATCTAGTAAAATTCTGTTTTTATTCACGTTGCTTTTTATTTAAGAGAGTAATATCTTAAGATTCACCGCCACAAGTATTATTAATGGAATACTTCTAGAGTAGCTCTTTCCTTAAGCATTTGGGTATCAACACCTGCTGCTCAGAAACACAGTATTATTTTATTTGCACTTAACTTGTTTTTGAGAGTTTATTTTTAGGAATAAACAGAAATACATGACATTTCTCTAATACCCATATATAGCTGTAACTAAACAAACAAAATTAGAGAAGTTCTGAATCCTGTAAACTGATCATACTGAGAAGGTAAAAGGACTGATATTTATATATAAAGTATTGCGATAGATCTCAGGGGCCAATGTCATATAAATACCTAAACTGCAAAATGTACTGATTTGCAAGTCATTAATTTTCAGCTGTCATTTATAGGGAACAAAATTTATAGTGAAAGTAGATAGATCTGGGGATGATGCTATGGAGGCCTTGGATATAATGGAAGAAAGCTATTAATTTATGTTGTGCACTTCTGTGATTAGTTGGGAGGATATTTGTAAACATAATTCAATTGTGCCAATTTTACCATAAAGTTGCATATGAGCAAGTGTCAGAAAGTTTTGTGCAAGTTGGGGTTTTTTGGTGGTGGTTTTTTTGGGGGTTGAGGGTGTTTTTATGGTTTTGTGGGGTTTTTTCCAAGGAATAGACAAGGGAGCTGAAGAGATTTTTATTCATACTGAATACATAGCCTAGGTAGTAGCTCTGCCTCTAACCTGCTTATAAAACTTTTCTGAACCACATGCTCAAGTAAATATGTGACAGTGTTGAAAACTTCCACTGTCAAATTAATAAACTGTACAGAAACTGTAAGGTGCCAGAGCAAGCTCCTAGATGAACACATGCAGAATTATCTCTGAATCCCTCCAGGGAGCCATTTCAAATATGTCCTTTGTGGGTTACCATCTCCTGTAGCTCTGAAGGAAAGCTCTGTAAAAGGGAGATGGCAACACGAGGTCTAAAGGCAGGGTGGTAGTGCACAGTGTGATTGCAGTCCATAACAAATTCAGCCAATGTGAGCAAAAAGAAAAGGGACAACTTGCCATCCATCTTTGCAGGGATGCTCTTGGCTCTGGCAGTGTCTGAAAAACCCTGCACTTAAAAAAGGTCAAGGGAGGAGAAAGCCCCATCCCTCCTGTTATGTTTGTGGTTTCCTGTCCAGATGAGACGACTTAACATTAGTATAGAAAATAAAGGTTCCTCATGGGTGAATATGGTCAGACAATTCAGGGATGATAAAGCCAGCACAGCCTGTCCATAAACTGTAAACTCTGTGTAACATGCAGAAATAGCGGTGGGTGTGAATAACTCAATGTCCTTGTGAAGTTTTCCTGGATACTGCCCAAGGCACAAGTTAAACCAAAGGCACACATGTGCAATCTGAGGTTGATATTGATCATCCAGTTCACAGAATATTGTTAATGGGATGCTTTTATTCAGTCCAGAGAGCACCTGAGTTCCTTTTCCACTGCTCTCACTCTGGGTGTGGGCTGCTTCCTTGGATTAGAGGATTAAAATATTGCAGTAGCATCTTTAGGTAACAAAAAAGCGAGACACTTGAGTATGGCTTTAGATTTTGCTGTAATTGCCTTTAATGAACACTTTGGAAGAGGATGCTTTCAAGACTGGGTAGTAATTAATTTCTTTATGCTGGAATTTGTCAAAAAGTGTTCTAGATGAGTAAGTGCTGTGATGAAATTGGGAGTATTTTTGTGTGATGGTCTAGTGTTGACCCAAATCAAAGCAATTACTGTGCAGACATTGAACTTTTTTGTGTTAGTGATAAAGAAAATAATAGAAACTAAACTTTCATAAATAGTTTTCAGGAGGTACAAAGAGAGAAATTACATGTTTAGATTTGACCGAGCTGGACACTACTCTTATTGAAAAAGATGAGTGGTGACTGTTAACCATGGCCAAAGTTAACTGTGATTGTCTCTGCCAAAACAGCAATCTTGCCAGTCGTGGCTTCTGCAGTTACTCTGTGAAGCTGCAAAAGAACTCTGTGTGTGTTTCTGTGTGAGCTGTTGATAGTGTCCTTGAGTCCCCTGGTTGGCTCCCCCTTCCTGGCTCCCTGGTAAAACATGTCTCACTGGCCAGTGGGGCTCTTCTTGCTGTGGGAGTGACCAATACAAGGCATCACTTTCACAGCCTAATTCATTAATTATGTGCCTTTTTTGTTAGAGAGAGACTAAGTTTGGGTAAAAAAGACCTTTTGTAACTTTTGCAAAAGAATCAGTGTCCCAACTCATTTTGTGTGTCTGAAGCCCTGTGTGATGCTGTGTTTATGTATGTGGCTGAAGAACACCAGCACCTGTGACATGGACATTTTTTTTTTTTCAGAGAAATATGTGTAGGAGGAAGGAAAAATTTTAATAAAATGAGCCATTTTGAATCATCTGCTTAGATGAAAACCTGTTTTCCTCCTCTTAGACAAGAATAAAAGGGATCAGTGCCTTTTGGCAAAGTCTGTCTACTGCTTGTGTCTCCAGTGCATAGATAACTCCTGCCATGGGAGTCAAAATTGAAGTCACAGAGGTAAAATACTGTTTTGAAATTATGAAGCCGAAATGAGCAAATGGATTTACAAGAAATATCAGTTTTATATTTATGCTAAAGATTGACAAGTGGTTTAAAACAATCTGTTTGACATGGTAAGTTGTCTTTATCATTAAAATGCTAATGAAGTGGTAAACATCTGTTAAATTTATAAAGATAAAGAAGCTTGACAGCTACATGTTTCCTGTGCCAGTATTCTGGATAGCTCTGGTCTGCATACAGATTTGGTGGAGTGGTGGTCAGAATCTATTTGACATGTGGGTGCGATGCCAGCGTAAAACTCTGCCTTGTTTTGTTTGACTTGATGATGTTGTCCTGAGAGCTTCTATCTGTACTTTAGTTCATCTTTATCTGATTGCTCTTCCAGAGGCTTTCAAAGGTGTGTCTGAAAAATAAAACTTCAGTCAAATGGGGTCATGGTATTTTTTGGGCAAGAGTTGAAGTAGTGAACCGGCAAACAGAAGTGACCGGATCTTTGTTATGGTTATCATGGATGCCGCCACTAATCAGTCTGGTAGGCATTTGTGCGTTCTGCTCTGTACAGACTCTGAATGCGTCCTAGTCTACTGGTTGTTTATTACTCCAGCAGAAAATATGTCACAGACTGCAAAACTGCAGGCAGATTTCAAATGTCTTTGTGGCATGAAATGATCTGTAGTTGGCCAAGGAGTACCCGAGAGCATTGGGTTGGTTAGATTGGTTGTCGGAGGATGCTAATTGCTTTTTAATTTCTAGAATTTTTATGCCAAAAATCTTTCTATACCTTTGTTAAAGACATCAGAAATCTAGCCTCACTATGATTCAGTCATAATTTATTCTGCTGTATTTGTTCTATAAAATTTAGTTAAAATATGTAACTATAGCTTCATTGAAGTATGTATATGTAAAGAGAAAGACAGGTCTCTTAACTTCATGGATCTTTAATTGCTTATGAACTTCAAAGAGAAACTTGTAGAAGTTAGATTGATGGTGACACTTTATGGGCTTTAGGTAATTGAATACAACAATGCTGCTGTTTGAATACAAGTCTGAAATCCAAATTATGTAAATCTGCTGTTTCAGAACCAGCTAGTAGAAATAATCACCATTTTTTACAGTTGAAGATATTTTCTTTGGATAAATCCTCTGACACACTGCTTTCCTATTGATGCTTTTTTCATTATTGATACAAAGAAGAAACTATAGGTGTGTGAGCCTTTAACTTTCTGACACTTGTGACTCCACTTGAATAAGCTTTGACTTACAGTTAATTAAGCACAACTGTCACTCAGTTTCATGGGTTATGTAGAAAAAAAAACTTAGGAAAATATTGGGGAATGAGAAAGGAGAAAATAATCTGGGAATGTATCTCAAGCATATTTTTTCTTTCTATTTGTGTGGCTCACTTGGGATGGCGTTCAACAGTTCTCTCTCCAGAGTTGTCAATGACCCATCTTTGTGCAGTCATTGCACTTTTCCTGTAGAAGAAATGAGAGAAGAGATTATAATTTGCTATTCATCTGCCAAACCATAATAAAATGTTTATTGTGCTGCAGCTGTGATCAAAATGACCAAGTCCATCATCTACAAAATTTGAGCACAGGGCTACTTTTAAGTGTTTGATTGTCCAGAAAATCAGTGCAGCCTGATCTGGCTTCTGAACTCAGCTTCCCCCTTGCATACTGTAAGATGGGTTTGAAATTGTGTCTATGGAGGCAGGATGATGAGATGAAAAGGAGGAAAATTTCTACTCTGCCTTCAGTTTTCCATGTCCTTAATGGAGGAAAGGGAGATCCCTTATGAAGATTGGTACTCAGGCAGCACATACGGGTTGCTTGGCATCTTGCAAGTAGGTGCAAATTATTTGATTTTTTGGGTGAAAAGAGGGGAAAATTGCCAGTTTACTTTTATCCTTCCTTCTGCCCCTCTGCTCTCCCTGCTCCTTCTGTCTGTGTTTAAAAAGCTCCAGTGACTCCTTTAAAAAAAAAGCTTAGGTATTGTGTCAGCTCTGCTTGAGACCAGAGAAACTCCAGAGAGGACTGCTGTGTTCCCAGCTGATGTGCTGGACACCAGTGAGTGGGAGAAGGAGGTGATTACAGAGAAATTCTGGCAGAGGAATGAGACAGAGTGTTACTCACCCTCCTTTAAAGGTGTGGGATACTTGCATTCCAGTGCCTGCTCCAGTTCGTGTTGAATTATTTATTCAACCCAGAAAGGAAAAACTGAAATTATTATTTTATTTTATTTTTTTATTTCGATGAGGGAAATGTTATTTGAAATCTATTTTGTACGACTTCAGAAAAAAATTACTCCCACAGACATAGTGTGAAGCTGTGTACTAGGCACACTATTGTGTGAATAGGGCAGATAGCTAGTTTAAAAAAATGTGTTTGGACATCTGTGCCTCCCCATTCCTTTTAGATCTTGCTGGGGAATGAATCTCAAGTGTATACAGACAGAATTTCAGTGTGTTGATTTCTGGAAAGGTCTTGTTTGTAGAGAAAGTTCTGGGGTCCAATTAAGAAAATGCTAGTTTATATTGCATGTAAAGAGTTGTGCTCGTTCACATGCTAGCTGATTATTTATTTGTTGGCTGTTTTCTAATATTTGCCTCGCATTACTAAATGGAAGGCACTTTGTAAAATGCTAGGTGAAATGGTGTTTGTGCAGCAGCACCTGGTAGTTACTATCAGAAGAAGAAAGAATAAGTATGCAGCTCATTATTTGGAAACAAACCTCTGGATTTCAGTGTGCATGTATTGTCTCAGCTAGCTGATCTAATAGGCAACCATGAATTGCAAAAGCATCTGACTTTTGTGGGCACCCATCTTGGCCTTTCTGGCACAGGAGATTTTTTTTCAGCTTTAGAAAGGGTTTATTTTACCTGCCAATATGATTTATATACCATATGTCTCCTCTTCAGCTTCTGAGTATCCATGGCCATAGAGAAGTGTTCTGCCTCATCTGCAGAGTGTGGAAATAGGCTTTGGGTTGATTTTTTTAGTATTAACTCCTACAGAGCCACTGTATTGCTTCCCTGTATTTTAATTTTTTTTCTTGGCAGTTGTGTCATCAAGAGATATCTGTACTGTGTGTGATGTGAAAAGGAGAATACTATGAATTCCTGGTTTTGTTTGCTCTTGGCAGGCACTGCTACACTTCCCACCCTTGTGCGCACACCTACCTTGATGATGCAGCCTTCCCTGGATATCAAACCCTTTATGTCCTTCCCTGTGGACAGCAGCTCTGCTGTTGGATTCTTCCCAAATTTTAACACAGTAAGTAAAGTTGTTTCCACATTTAGCTTCAATGTATGCTTTGCAAATTGGTTCTAATACCCAGTATTGAAGCTGCCTTAAAACAGTGCGTCACTGATACAGTTTTGGAGAACGCTGTCGTGGCGGCTGCACTTCCCTCATGCAGAAAATGGAGTGCTATCCATCCTTCTCACTGCAAACTGGGTCGATCCTTTTTTAACTTATCTATTGGGGTGGTATTTGCACACTGGAAAACCCCTCATTGTAGAGATTTGATGAAGGATAGCATCGTTTTGGCCGTTTGCCTGAGCGTGTGCATTTCCATGTGCTGAGACAAAGGAAGAACCAAAACCGAATGTAAATGCAGGTATGACAGGGAAGGCCTGGATCCCCCAGGGCTGTGATTTAAGTCTTGCAGCCAGTGAAGCAACTGGAGGATTTTGTTAATTCTGTATAATAACAATAAAGTCTAAAATTGCACACCCAGGCAATGTGAAAAATGTAAACCTGATACTTTTAGTTTATGGTAAAGCATCTTGGTTTTTTGGTTTGGGTTTTTTTGGTTTTTTTTTTTTTTTTTTTACAAAAAAACAAAACAAAAACAAAACCAAGACGATTGCTTAGTAATGCTCAGTGCTCCTGTAGTTCTCCGTGTTTGTTAGAGCAGTGGTAACAAAAATGCTCTTCTGTAGCTTTTACTTTAACAGCTCATAAAATGGTTGTCAGAATGCTTTTTGCTGTCACACATCTCAATTTGTTGAATTAGAGCTTTAAATGAGCACACCCAAACGGGTATTTTACATGTTGCCACTCAGGTTTTCACATGTGGAGGTAGTTCAGCATGGGAAGAGTTGGCAGGTAGTAAGCTAATAGCAGCAGGAAGGAAACTGCTCTGGGTCATTTCTGCCAAGTCAGCGAGTACGGTCTTTTGGTTCGTGACTGTTGCCTGAACTGTACAGCATCACACTTTTCACTGTAATTGCGGGGAGGCAGGGGGTTGTGGAAAGCGAAATCAGTGTCACCACTGCCAGACAGTCATCAGCTGAACCACTGCCAAGTGTTTCCCTTTGCAAACTTACCTCCTGTCTGAAGTTAAAACAGCAAGAGGATTTTTTTTTTTCTTCATAGCTTACAAATATATCTTGCTGACAGGCCTATGCAGTGCTGTGGGGTGGTTATGAGGTGATATATCAGCCAGGATCTTTTGAGTGTCTGCAGTCCAAAATGGCTTATAAACAGTAGCAAATATTAATTCATGGCAAGACATACACACGAAAATTGGGGGTTTGAGGGAGATGTGGGCATGGACATAGTTATATAGTATAGAGTTGGGGGAGTGATATCGTGTGTGTACAAAGAGATAAAAGATTTTTTAAAAATACAGCATATACATGTGAAATGCAGGACCAAAACTGTGTAATTTTAAGAAAGCAGTCTCATCTTATCATCTAGGCATGTTGCAGTTTATTTTCCATCCTTTCTAATACATAGGAGGGTTTTATTATTGATATGTCTCCTTTCCAGTTGCACTGGTTTTGTAGGTAAGCTCTTTCCCAGAATTGTACCCAAAGACTTGGAGAACCTTTTCTTTAGGGACACTTCAGTTGTAGAGTCAACCAGTGTTATTTGCTTACTGGTGGTATTACTGAATTCTGAGTTACAGTAGCTTCTAGTGACAGATTAATTCGGATATTTAGACTGGTTTTGCTTATGTACACTAACTTACATTTATCTGGGTTACGTTTCATTTGCCTAATTCCTGTTTATCCTTCACACCTGATGTTTCTCTCCAAACTTAGACAGGTTTTATTAAAAAAAAAAAAAAAGCCTGGGGTAATCAGAAAATATTGTCGACTCAGTGTCTGCTTCCTCCCTTGGAATTCTTGATAATTATATAAAATAGTGCTGCTATGCACCACAGACACCACATGTTTAAATTCTCTTTTTTTTGAGAACAGTGGTTCAGCACTACTCTATTTCTAATTCACAAACCTTGCAATTTATCTTGCAGGTATTGATTTTCCCTAACAGTCTTTTACAATGGACTTCAAAGCTCATTGGAAAACTAAATCATTCATGGTTATCTACTGACAGGCACAGTGAGTGCCAGCTGTCGTGCACTTCCTTTCTTTTTAACTTAGTACATTTACAAATGTAGATTTCTTTGTACTATATATATATTTTTTTTTCTCTTTTTCAATGTAAAATCGTAGGGAGAGCTTGCAAAAGTTTGTAAAAGCACTTTTGCCAGAAGATGCTTGAGTGACTAGAAGGTAGATCCAGTTAATCCATAATGTATGTATCATCCAAAGTGCCTTAATTTTTCATCTTGTTCAGCAACATAATATTGGAAGAACTTTTTGTCCTTTCTCCTCTAAAAAGCCACCATTTTTCTTATGGATCAATCAGGAAATGTATGCACTTCACTCACAAGAGCACCTGCCAGGGTGCCTGTTTGTGCTTGCGTGTGTTTGTTGAAGGGGGCAAAAAGAAATGTCTCAAGAGAAAACTTCTTTGGATCCACCTGTTCATTTTCAGTGGCAGTCAGATGTAGAAGCATTTTTCTAAACCTTGGCAGAAGGTAGTTTCTGACTTAATTTCAATGGCCTGAAAAAAGTTTCTGCTTAGGAGCTTGATACAGTAACTACCAGGGTAGGAAAAACAAGGTAAAATACATTAAGTTAAAACATGTTTAAAGGAATACCCCCTACAGTGCTTCTAAAAGAACTTCTCTTATTTATGGAAATATATTTCAAATCTGGAGTAAACCCTTTCTTACAGAGTTAACTTTGATAGTTTTCAATGCTGAAAACATTTGTGATGCTCCAGATGAAACATCAGTGTTCCCATTTTGTTTATGAAAGTGTTCTGATCACTTGCTTCTCTCCACATGGGGTACTTTGAAATGAAGCATTGAGCAGGCCCTGATTTCTTTAAAATAAATTCCTACCCCAAGAATATGTTCTTTTCTTGGCAGAATTATGTGATCTGGGCAAAAATACCTCCCTTCTCCTTCTCTTTTAAGTTAATTAGTTCTAAAATAAGTCTAATAGTTCTAATAGCATTAATAGTTCCAAAAGTGCTTTGGACATACGTATAGTATTTATCAATTCACACCCCAATTACATTTGTCTACATTTGTTCCTTAGGACTTTCTTATGATACAGTAAAAATTAATTGGGGAACTTGGGTTCATGTCTCTGTTCCTCAGTGAAGGTGCCTGTTTGTTTCAACAGTTCAGCCAGAAAGTGATCCTTAAAGTGTGGAATGAAGGATTTCAAGCAGAGAGGTATTGCAGAATAGGTGGTCTCTTCTTCCCTGGTCTTTTCACAGCACCAGCAAATAGTTCTGTCAGAACAGGACAGGCGTGATCAAGCTGTCACAGCCTGAACCAGAGTTGATGCACAGGACAAATCCTCTCTCAGAAGTGCTGCAGCAGTGGATCCAAAGGTGACAGCATGTTTGTCCTGGCATCAGGTTCTAAAAGCTTTTGCTCAGTTACTCATATCCTGCTGTCTTTCTACTGTATGAAATGCATAGTTTGAATCAAATTTTTGGCTGGTATTGCTTTAAATATTCTTGTTTAGCCTCGTATTAGCTACTATGAAGATAACCTAATTCTAGTTCAGCTAAAACCAGGATATACTGCAGTGAGAGACAGTATGATAGGAACTTGCCAAATTACTACCTTCAGTTTGAAATGGATGCTGTACCAAAGTCTATTGTTTGGATAGCCCCTTTTTAGCATGCTAAAATGACTTTATGACTACTTAACATGTAACATCTTGTCTATTTATTATGTATAAAGCTCTGTAAGCCTTCAAAGTCAAGTGCGTACAGTCACTGGAAATCAAAGATCACACACTAATCTTAATTAGGTCTCCATAGTACGCTTAAGATCATGTACTTGTGAATTTTACGCTCACTGGCTTTCACCTTCTGTACTATTCTTTCTCTACAACTCCCTGATTCATTTCCTCATGTCATCCATCTTGTGGGCTGAATGAAGAAAGGATGCTTTGTTATCACATCATGGAAGATTATCATGATGCAGGTGCTCAAGTGGCTGAAAGTTGAAATTTATCTTGCAAGACAAACTAAATGATCACTGTCTGCATGTCCCTATAAATGATGTATACTCTTCAGGAGGAGAAAAGAAAAAAAAACCACAAATTTTCAATGCATTCTACCTTGTCCTGACATGAGGGTGGCACTACATGATTCAAATTTACTTGCAGTGGTAGAGCCAGGGACCTGTCAGTCTGCGTGAAAGCAGTATCAGCAATCTCACAGATTCTATCATCATAGAAAATAATCAGCAATTCATATGCTTCCTTCTGAGTTTGTTATGGCCTCGGGGGTAATCAAAGATTATAGCATTTCTTGTAGCTTTCACATTAGTCAAGTATTTTCCAACTAACTAGCCCATGATTGGTTTCTAAATGCTGGTTCATACCTTCATATTTTAGAGGACACATGGGTTAATATGGCCTAGTTACATCTTCAGCATCTATTTTTCTTGAAGTAAATTTATGCTGATTCTTTCTATTAGAGTTCCCTCAGTTGTCTTGCAAAGTGGACCAGAAGTATTTTACATCTGCCAGTGAAGGTGAGCCAGCTGGAATGGGCTACAGGAAGGGTAAGAGGAGCTTACTAGTAACTTAGAAATCACTGTCTCTTCTCCAGCATTAGCCTCGCCTGGACTAAGTAT
Source organism: Heliornis fulica (assembly GCA_013399135.1). Lineage (NCBI taxonomy): Eukaryota > Metazoa > Chordata > Aves > Gruiformes > Heliornithidae > Heliornis > Heliornis fulica. The sequence continues at coordinate 1,202,686 of VXBZ01010782.1, forward strand.
GGCTGGCCTACCCCCAAGACAACTACTGGGAGGGACTAATTTGCTCTTTCCTCTTCTGCATTTTCAATTATATTCCTCATTTTTATTTGCGATCTATGTAGTTCTCATTTGAAGGGGCCCAGTAATCAGCCCAAGGCAGAGGCAGAGGTCAGTAGATAAGAGCGTGGGGCACTCCTATCACTGTCCTTCCTCACCTCTCTACACCAAGTGCCTCTTCTGTTGTTGGTGTGCTGCCATGGCTGGGGAGCTAGCTGTTTCCTTCCTTAGCAGGGTCTGAATTCGGCCACTTAACACCCTGCTGCAGTGCCAAAGTATGCTCTGGAGCTCAGGATTGCGTCCAGGAGGAGTAAATTGCAGATGCAGCCAACTGTATGTTGCCAACCTGTTATCTGTGGTCTTCTTTACTGAGATCACCTGTCCATGTGCTCTGATTTTCCCCTTCTTTTTGTGAAGTGCTTGGGTGGATGTGATCTGCTCTGCTCCCCTCCCTCTGAAATGCTTCGCTCTAGAGAGAAGCTGAAGTTTTGTAAGAGCTGTACTTTACCCTCATTAACCACAGTACTGAAAGGCAATGTAAGCAATTAGCTTAGAAGAAGAGGTGTTTTGTGGGGCAGGTGGGTATTTTGTGTGACATTTTTGGTTTGGTTTGTGGTTTTTTTTTTTAAATCAAGAAATGTCAAGATTTTTTTCATGCAGACATTTCATACTTTTTTTTTATAGTCATGCAGGCACAAAAGGCACTTCAGGTTTGACTTCTATTCCTGTGTTAAGCACTTAAAAGCATTACTTATTTCATTATTACTTATGAATATAATAGTTCATGTTTTCCAAGTCATAGCCAGACTCACACAAACTACAACAGCAGCAATCAGCCTGTTACTTTTTGCAAAGGAAACAGTAGAGAGTAATGAGTTATTTTGTAGATATTTACAAGTGAGGAAAGCAGAGGCTCAGGAACCACATAATAAAGCCAAATTCTGCTCTGTGTCTAGTCTTTGCTGTCTCCTCTGGCTCTCTATTCTCTCAGCACTTAGGTGCAGAGCCCCTTCATCCTCCATGTCTTTCTCCTTTCAGTTCCCTGGAGTCCCTTCTCTTTGTGTCTTTAGGCTTTTTGCAACAAGCCAGGAATTCCTCCTTGTCTTTCTATGGCTTTGACGCAGACCAGCAGAGACCTCTTTCAACTATGGTAGGAGTTCTGGGAAAAATTCTTCTCATTCTTTGGAGGCCCTGATGTCATGGTTTATTCTGAAAAATACTTATTTAAGGTGGGATATTTCCCCCCCTGGATACTAGAGCTATTTCTGGAGAAAATTTCAGAAAAGATTGAGCTTGAAGCAAATACCTGGTAAGATATGGAGTTTGATGTGGGTAAAAAAAAAAACTCTCTCAAGTTAGTAGTGTGTTCATGACACAAGAAAGATGGTTGAAGGGTTCTTAGCCGTAAACCTGACAGGCATCAAACCACTGAAGTATGTTTTGCAAATAGATGGGGAGGAAACAGTCTCGGCTCAAAGCAAGCAGTAGCAAAATTGTAAAGACAAACAGGGCATCACTGTGCTTATAAAGGCTTTTCTAGTTTCTATTTGTAAGTCTTGTCCTAAGCAAACTTCTAGAGCACTTCTTGAGAAATCCAAGTTCTTTGTGAATGCAGAAGTGGCCGCTTTTGCAGTGTGCTGTCTTTCCTGCCATCCTTTACCACTTTGTTCCATGACAAGGTAAGAATTACTGCAATAATCATTAACAAATAGATGATATAATGTAGTTAAGAACTAATTCTTGCTGTACTCTTTCTTTCTGAATGTGGACATAGTGTTTTTTTTTAAATTCTCATAAAATTGACTGTATCCAGATTAAAAGTACTGTATGGCAATTTCAAGTCACTGTGTGAATTTGTCTGTCTTTAGCAGACCTGAAAAACAGTGTTAGACAGGTTTGAAGCATTGACCAGCTCATTTCAACTACCAGAGCAAGGCTGATCGGAAGAGCTGTGCCTTTCATACTGATCTACGCTGTATTCAATCTGTCTGGTCTCCCAGTAGAAAACTGCAAACTTCAGCTGCTTCCCTGAGTTAATGTGAAGGAAAGAGGATCACATTTCTAGCTCATGTATTTGTTAGAAGAGACAGGTTTCTGCTTTGCTTTGTGTCTCATTTACTTAGATTTAAAGAAAAAACCCAACCACCCATCAACAGAATTCAATACTACCTTCAGTTTCAGAACACATTTAATTAGAAATGGAATGTTCCTTTAAAGATTCACATCTAAATAAAGTACCTTTTAATGAAAAACATTTTGAAGACTGTTTGTGTAGTGTATAGCACTGATTAAAAAAAAAAAAAAACAAATCAAACCTAACCAGACACATCATTATTGATTTTTAAATGAAGGCCTATTATTCCTTATCTACTGTGAAGAGTAGATGACAGCTGTCAGGTAGCATACTTATGCAAATCTCAGTTCTGATTTGCTTCTCATTTTTATTCACACATTTTATATACTTGCATTCAAATACATATACACACATATAATTTATCCTCTTTTTAGATATATTATTTTCCAGAGAGGTAATTATATTAATTCACTTCAGAAGACTAGGATTCATGGGTTTTTTTTCTGTTCACAGAATTAATCAAGGCCATGAATTTGTCTTTAACCTCTCTTTGCACAGTTCAGAGCTGTGGAGGATATTCAGATCTACCTAATGGAATACCATTCATCTTTGTGGCGTTGGTGTTTTGGAGCAGGCTGGGAACAACAAAACTGTCAGCAAAACTTAGAGCAGACCCTTAAGAAGAAAAGGGTCATAACTAAGGACTGTCTCAAAGATGAAAGCCAATATCAGAAACCTTGATTACCCCACATGTTATCTAAGCAGCTTTTCTGGCTATAAACTTGTAGGCGTGAGACTTTTGGCAGGATTCTACTGAAAGGTAATTTTTCATACTGTTTTCCCTATTCATATTATTTTACTGTCAAGTGGTAATAGGTAGTATAACAAGAATAGCTTTGCTCCCAGAGTATGTTATTGATTTGATTTTCAGTAACTCTCAAGCTGTAGTATGTTTGGGGGATTTTGCTAGATCTCAAGATGAATTGGGTAGCGGTTTTGTTTAGCTGAACACAGCTGAGTGTTCTGAATAAGAGCAGCAATAATAATAAGTAGCAGTTATATAGCATCAGATGATTTTGAAGAGTTGTAAACATGTTATTTAGACTTTTCAGCCTTTTTGCGAGGTTGCAAATATTTTTATCCTTATTTTACAAATGAATAATATAAGGCTCAGGTGAAGTGACTCATGTACAATTAGACTTGTGAGCCAGCAGAGCCACAAAAACAAATAGTCTTTTTCCTTAAGTATAAGTTTAACCATTGGGTTCATACTGCACTTTTTCTTATGTTTGGTTTATCATGGTCCTAGAAATTAATCTTACAGATACAAAGTCTTGTGCTGTGGTAGAGGAGTAATCTGTGTGGACTGAAAAGAATAGTAAAAAAAGGAGTAGTCTGGGTGGACTTCCATCAAAGCTCAGATTATTATTTTTTTCCTCATTCTCCAGTTTATTGGGAGAGGAGGGAGGTGTGTGAAATTTCTTTCATCCAAAAAATACTTTGCACAGCTTTCTCTTTCTTCATTTTACCTGCAAAGATCTGTAATCTTGTCTGGAGCAGATAATTTGACATTTTTCTACCAGAGGGGTTAAATCTGTTGTTGCTGTTCTCATTACAAACACAGTCCTTCTTTTGTATTTATATCCTCACTTGAGAATAAGCTCTGTAAGAAACTGAGACCTGATTCAGATTTTTTTTTTCTGTGGTGTCTCACCAATTTGTTCTTTCTTTGGATTAAGTCTTTCTACAGGAATCAAATATTAAGTTTTAATAATAATTTACAACTTCTAAAACAGCAGTGGTATTTAATTTTTTGGAACACTTTCTCAAAGGCTCTGATAGTTACTATTTTCTAAAACAGAAATTATTTTTAACATGCAATAAATATATCCATAGATGAAGGTAAGAAAGAGCAGAGGAAAAATCCCCAGCACTGAATAAAATCAGTAGTAAAAAAGAATTAAAAGGTTTTCTCTCAATTATCTTTTGATCTCTCTGCTTAATGATATCTGTTATATAGGGGAAGAGAAGGGAGTAGGAAGAGACTAGAGTTTTTTACCAGTTGTCTTTTTAGTTTTTGTTTTTTTTTTTACATATCAGTGTTTCTTGATTTAAGTCAAAGTAGTCCAAAAATGGAGGAGGACAGAAGAACAAAAGATTATAAAATCCCTGATTTTATTTCAGTTGGACAGTGTAGAAGATTTTTCCATTTGCTTATGTTGGTCTAACCCACTATTTTGGACTGATTTAGGAGAAACAACTTTCTGCTGAGAAGGCTGGGATTCATCCTTGGCCTCCTGAGCCAGCCAGCCATTTCAGCCAGCTCACTCTCCCAGGCTGGGTCAGAACACATCCTAAGGTAGAGGAAGACTTGTCATGGGAGAAATATTTATGCTAGCATGCAAGGTGGATAAATGGGTGTGTCAGTAACGATTTAGGGCTGTGTTTCCCAATTTGATAAGGCAGGAAGATTAATGCATTTCTTGTTAAAACAAAAAAGATGTCATTAAATGGGTAAAGAGAAACTATATTTAATCATAATGTTCTTTTAGTTAGAACATAGTACCTGTGTTTCAATGGCACACTGAAAATCTGAAAAAGAGAAAATCCACTAAATGAATCAATGCTTTTTGTAGTGAGTGGCTTAAGGAACTTACTTGATTTATCAGAGAGAAGGTTAAGAGCTGATCTGATTGCAATGTACAAGTGCCTACACATTCAGAAGACATTTGAGATTAGGGAGACCTTTAATAGCGATACACAACTAGATCAAGCAGTTTGATAGGCATGATAAGATGTGGATTTTAACTGTGGTTATAGACAATTATTAGCATTGTTTCCTCAGTGATGTTATAAAATGATTGTAGTTGAAAACTTTAATCATGATGTTGGGGTTTTTTTCGGGTTTTTTTTCCATCACCACCCCTCCTCCCCCCAAATTTAGGCTCTGGTTGACCACAAATTATTGGATTTCAATTTAGGAAGAGATGAAATTCTTCAGTGCATTTTTCAGGAAATCAGGTATTATGGCTTCTTCTGGTCAAAAACAAACCTGTAAACTGCTATAGATACAGCTTTCACTGTTCAGCATGACTGCAGAGACAGACTCAGAAGAAAAATAATCCCTGTTTTAATTTTTCCCATGCAAACTGGTCTTTAGACCCCTTTAAGAGGGGAACATGCAAGAACGTAGCACACCAAGTGGCTTTGCATGATGCCATAGAACTGGAAGGGAATCCTAACTGCTAGTGGCTGGAGACAGAAAATCAGTCTCCCAAGTGTGGAACTCCACCAGCCCCGTGACTCTGCTAACAGAAATAATGTTGAGCTTATAAAAACAAAATTAGCTGAACCTTAATCTCTGAAGGGAAAATGAGGAAGCTTAATTTATTAATATTTCTGCTCTTTTAAGACAAAAAAGGCTGCTCCCAGCTCTTGGTGCCCTTTTGGTTGTCTTTTACTAAAAATGAAGTAGAAGTGTAAACGCACTCTTCCCTTTTTATTTTTTCAGTACTCACTGTTGTTTCAACAACTCTTTGTGGACAGCTGTAGTACCTGACATGTTATCAAATGAATTACAACAAGGTTTTTGCTTTGTTTTATAAAGCCTCTAGGCTAATCTCACTGACTAGCAGTTATTTAAGGAGGGTCACAGCTCTCCCAGCCTGTTTTCCTTGGGGAAGCTGGAGCTTGCTGACAAATTGATCAAGAGGGGGAGACACAAACACACTGAGAAGGTGCAGTCTGAGAGGCTTGTTTTCAAAGTTCAATATTATTGCTGCATTTTGGGAGCCATGTAGAAGGGATGGGAGATGATAGTCCCTGTGGTCTGACTTCTTTCTTAGTGGATGTTTATGTGTTTCTGCACTTGGTGAATGGCATCTACTCATTGCAACCTGAGCTGGGTTTGGGTTTGATTTCAATGAGATCCTGACTTTTTGCTCTCTGAAAATGTGCTGTGTGTAAGTGCATTAAGAGATCCTGTTAAACAACAAAGTGTGTTTAAGCAACTCCCTGTTAGTTTATCGCGTGAAATTATGGCACAGGATTATGGCATAAACTCCTATAATATCGTAACTTAATTATTCTTTATGTTCTAATTAAAAATTTGCACAAGCCTCTGAATCAACTGCTGGGAATCTGATAGAAGCCCCCTCCTGGATTGTTTTTTGGCCATTTATATTTTCCCCATGTCCAATGTAAACTACCCCTGGTGCAACTTGAGGCCATTTTCTCTTGTTCTGTCACTTGTTACTGGGAAAAAGAGACCGACACCCACCTTATTATAACCTCCTTTGAGGTAAAGCTCCATCAGTAGAGCTGACTCCAGTGTTCCTGGTGATGCAAAATGCTATAGGACATATCTAGCAGTATAGCATTGATTTGAACAGTAGATTACACTTAGCATTAGCCAAATGAGGAATATCTTCCTTGTTGGGACAAAATCAGCAAGGTGGAGATAACAGATTCTTGATGGCACATTTGGCCAATGCAGACTAAGTATTGCATCGCAATGTTAATGCTTCTTATTTTATGATGGAGATATTAAATATGTGTGAGTGTGTTTATTCACTTCTGTCACTTTTAGTCAACATATTATGTAGAGTTATGGATAGACTGTGTATATATGCCAGAATTTACAATAAGTTTCATCATACAGTCTTTCTCCACAATGGAAGTTTCCTTGGCTTTCCTGACAGCTGGAGCTCAAACACAAGAAGAGTTCATGTAGGGCCTGATCTAGAAGGATGCCTAAAAAGATTTGATTTGCAGGATGTTTGTTGCTGTTTGCCGACTTTAGTAATGACAATAAGACACAGGTAAGGAGTGTTGTCCAACACACAAATCCCAGAACTTTAGATGCTGCCTCTGCATTGGTAACTTATACGTGCCACTGTTTTCTTCGTTTGATTGCCAGAGGGAAACACTGTATTATATTATCAGTTGGTTCCACATACAGCTTATCAGAATAAAACAACACAGTATGCCATAGGGCCACTCTCAGACATAGAATCTCACTGAAGGGACACTCAGTTAAGTCTTATACCCATTTAACAATATTCTGTTTACAAACACTTATCTAACAGGCAGCTTTAGATTTGACCCAGAGTTACATCACTGAGAGGTAACAGAACTGAGGGCGTGAACTCTCAGTCAGTTTTAAATGTTACTCAGATTTAAGTTTATGCTGCTGTTATGAGAAGAGAGAGATTTTGAGTGTAGATTTTTTGTTAGAGCAGTAGCAATAGCACTTGAAGTAGCTTCCAGCAGAAAAAAGCAGATCAGTGAGAGAATGAAAGCTTAGAAATTAGGTCATTAGGTACAAATGGCAAGTGTAACTCCATGTGCTATCACTAGCTTAGATGTATAACCAGCAATTTAGTCCTGGATACTAGGCAAGGACCAAAAGCTTAAACGCAGATAAGCATCTGGTTTTATCCAAACTTTTAAACTGGAGATTGTATCAGAGCAAAAACTAATGCAAATATTCTGGATTTCCGACATCAGAAAAAGCAGCTTTTCTAGCAATGTAACATTTAAACAAAAGGCTTAGAAATGATACCTAACCTTTCTGTTTGCAGCAACATACCTCTGGATCGGGTCAGTACATTTATTTCTGAGTCTCACAAATTGGTGTTTGTATTATGTGCTATGTGTAAAGAGATCTTTTAAAATAACCAGTACTTCACTTTCAATAAAGGAGCTCTCCTGAGATCACTTGATCACTTGATCTTTCTGGTAGCAGGAATTATAAAAGAATTCAAAGTTGAAATTCTTGAATTTTTTATGATATTGTGTAACAGGTCATGTAAAAGTGCTTTTGTATCTGAGGACTGAACAGTAGGAAATATGATGCAAGTTTTTTTAAACCCATTCCATGGAGAATGTAAGCTTTTAGTTGACACATATTTGGCAGGAAAATTAATAGAAACACCAATAACAATATTATGAGAGCACCTCATACTGTAAACTGCCTGTAAAGTGTCAACATAATTCCTTTTTACAGGTAAATCCTTCTTTACAAACCTGTTTGTGTAAGGGTCAGTAAGCATGTGAATATGGATGCTTTAATTGACATATTTGGAATTACCAAAAGGGTTTTCACAAAACCCCTTGGAAAAGATTTTTAAGAAAAGAAAGTTGGTATAAGAGTATCCTTGTATGCCAAAAAGATATTTGTGAGGGTGAGCTGAGGAAATTTGCTAATGGTGAAGTTGCGCCAAGTAGTGACAAAAAAGATCAAAACATTGTGAAAGACCTTAATGAGACGGAAAAGCCAGACAATAAATGGCTGGTGAAGTTCCGTCTAGATAAATGTGAAGTGATTCACACGCAAGGAAAACTTCACAAAACTTCATGTGGAAAGTAATGTGCTATGAATTGACCGTTAACACCTGGGATTGACATCTCAGCTTTATGCAGCGATACCATGAGAACATCAGCTCAGAGCTCAGTACCAGTCCATTCTGAGTATGGCATATGGTTTCTGTCCATGACTTCAAAACCTTTGAGTTTATCAAATTGTGGCAGGTCCCTGAGAAGGGCACCAAGAATGCTCAAATGTGTTGGGTATTTTCCATGCACAGGGTAACTGTGCAACACACAGGTAACTTGGGGTGCGATACAGGTTTTATGAAATCGAGTTGCATGGAGCAGCATTTAAAGAAACAGCATTATTTATTGACACATCATGTTATAGGCGCTGGAACTCACCGCAAAGAGCGGAGGTAACATTTTATGTCAGTTCAGTGAATGGCTATGCGAGAAATGTGACTCTGAAAAATTTCTGGTGGGGGAAATATGTGTTCCTTGTGAAAACAGTTGGGAGAAATAACCATATGCATTTGTGCTGCTCCTGTTCTCCTCTCGATAATGACACGATTGCCTCAGGGAGTAAAGAGACAGCCCAGACGCACCTTCAGTAGAGTTGAGCGGTTCTTCTCTGCTTTTGGATTGTCTGTTGCCACATTTGCATTTTTTAAGTGCTTTGAAAATCATCATTTCCTGTCTCTATAGTTGTAGAATATTTCTCATGCTTGCATGCTCTGAAATTGGGAAACAGAAGCAGTAGTATATTTTTGAGGAAAGCTGTCCAGATGCTGTTGATCCTTGAACTCCACTGTGGTTCAGGTGTTTTAGGGAGACTTGGTGCAAAAAGATGGTGTCTTCAACTTTTCTGGAAAACTGTTTTTAAATTTAACTTTTTATTAAACCAATTGAGAACAAGACTAAAAGGTTGTTAAACTTAGTTATAGCTACCAGAACACCATGAATTGCTTTATTAATTCTTCTTGTAGCATAATCAGCACGGTGCAGATTTTTATTTGCGCTTGTGGTAGCTGTTAGCTTCTGTTATCTTGTTTTATAGAACTGTTTTTTAAATACCGGAGCTCCCCACCGGGCAAAGTGTGCTGCGTCATTTATATACCTCAATATATACCTCAACAAATTATTCTCTCAGTCTTTCCCACTCCCTCCCTCTCTCCCTGCAATGAAGATAATTTTGTGCCATGATCTGAGATCGGTTTACCCTGCAGCATTAATCTCCTAACAGAGAGATACTATTTTATTTTTCCAGCATGCTGTAATCCACACTGGTTTCTGATATATTTAAAACCTATTAATTGTTAATGTGGCACTTCTTGAATTCTCATCATGACCAGGCTCCACACGGGGCACCGGTTTGGGAAGGATCATTAATCATTCCCCTGGGGATCCCAAGTGGTACTTTCTGGAGATAGTGAGCTGTGTTATTTGTGAGCTTGTCCTTGTGCTGCTACATCTGTTTGAACCTGGGACTTGGTGCGTAGTCTGCATTGTATGGGTTTGAAGTGCATTGCCTGACGTTAGCGCCGTGGACCCGGAATGCACAGAGGAACCATTGATCACTGCTGCTTTTCCCCTTTGCATTTTTCTTTAAACGGGACTGCAGACGCAAGTGGGTAGTTTTGCTTTTTCTTTTCACCGATCTCAGACACATCAAATGATTGAGGTACTTTTAAGCATTGCTCTCTTACTCTGGATGACCTGATCTAACAATTACTAATTAAGTTGAAAAGCAAAATATATCTTCCTTCTCTTTTTTTTTTTTTTAAAGCCTGCTCCCTAATGATACAGCAATCTTCTAATATTGATGATAAATACAGTGAGATATATTGACTGTCATATCTGTTATAAAATCTATGTTCAAAAAACTTTTAGTCTGCATGTGTAAATGTGATAGATTATGCAGGGTGACACAATGAATGGTGCAAGTCAGAAACAGGTTTTTTGCTGTTGTATTTTAAGGTTTTAAATTTTGGACTGGGACTATATTCTGGAGGAAACAAGAAATAAGGATGTTTATTTTAGTGTTTTTCTTAGACTATCACATTCATTGTAACAACACTGTAATGTCATTTAATAATTCAGTAGTTCATCCTAGACAGGTGTTTTCACTTTCGTAATTGTCTTAATATGGTACCCCTGTGTCAATGACAAACACTGTTTAATGGCAAAAGCTGATAAAAATTATATGGTCTCTCCAGAAAATGTATTAGCAGTGGCATATGCAACCCCATTCATTTGGTTTAAGAGAAATGTAGGAGGAAACCAATGGAATGTTGAATATTAGGTAATAGATTATTGGAGAATGTCTTTGTGGGTACATATGATACAATATGCTTTTCTGGAATTTGTGTATTTCTGCAATGTATATACATGGAGAAAATGCTCTTTAGTGCAGGCTTCCCTGGAAGCTTAGATGTGTACTGAGGGAAAATGGCAATCTTTATCTTCAGGTTTAGAAAGTCTGGAAGCAGCTAATTTACTCTTACGATTCCTTAACTAATGAATCAGTAACTTACAATTTTCTCTCTTCCTTTTATAAATCAGCTTAGTGTCAGATATGTGATATGTACCATCTGAGATTAGACAGGTTTGGTTTCTTCAAATAGTGATGTAAAGGGAAAAAAACCATCACTGTCGCTGCAAAGCAAGCATTGGAAAAATACAGCTTAAAATGAACGGAACTATTTTTTTCTGTCTTAGCTTAAAAAAAAAAAAAGTTGGGAAGTGAGCACTTATCTTGCTTGTAGAATGCCATTTTTTGCTCTCTCCTCTTTAGAATCCATTTTTCATCCTGAATAAGGATGAAGGACCACACATGCAGATGCTTAAAGGATGATGAGGGTTGAAAGGGAACTCAGAGGTCATCTAGTACAACCTCCTGCTCATAGCAGGGTCAGTTGTGTGAGAAAGCAGATGCTCTCTTTTACATGAATAAGAAAAATGTGTTTGATTTTTTTTGAGTCAGGAAATTCATTTTAATCTGTATCCACAATGCATTCAGGAAAAAAGATATATTATGCTTGAGTCCTTGATGAGCAGTTAAAGTTTTTCCTTAACATCCCATGCCATTCCACAGCTCCTGTATTGTTAACAGCACTCTCTGAGGTCTTGAGGGTATTCTATATTGGTGACCACCAGGAATCATGGTATTTAGCAAAGTTTCAGAAACAGTTTGGACAAAGCAATCCTAACATATTTGGTACTTAACTTATTCACAGTGTCCAAATGTTCTCTGAAGTGTGGTAACTTCAGAACAAGTGATTACAAGTGATGTTTCCAAGGGCACCTACAAAGGAAATCCTCTCACAAAAAAGTCTCCAGGAGCAAATATTTTCAAATAAGTGCAAATAACCATCACTGAAGAGAGAAGACAAGTAGAGATAAAAGACAGTGATTTATTATGGGGCAAAAGTGGTTTCTCACAATGTGTCTGTTGGATCAGCCAGTGCTAGGGGAAGGTTTTCAGGGGGCTTTTTCCAAATCAGGCAGGATAGTGGGGCTCTGAAGCATGGAGGATGTGCAGGGTTGAGGGGAGGAACTATTTAGGAGCCTGGGGATATGGCAACAGTAATGGAGCTGCCTTTTTTCATAAGCTCTGGCATACTACTAATTCCCTAACCTGACTTAAATCTAATTATTATGAGGGCTGAAATTTTATTTCCTCTTGTTTATTATAAAAAAAGAAAAGAAAAAAACCCAAGTAGCTTCCAGCAGAAAATGTTATTTTTTTATTTTTCTTCTGTGCTGTGTATTGTCCCTGAAAAGCTGTAAATTGATTATTGTTTATTATCCAGATGGATCCTGTGCAAAAAGCAGTCATAAACCATACATTTGGAGTGTCCATTCCCCCAAAGAAGAAGCAAGTTATTTCCTGTAATGTCTGCCAGCTTCGCTTTAACTCTGATGTGAGTATTGTCTACTTTCATTCCTTTTTCTTTTTTTTTTTTTTAGAGTACAATAGGTGCAAATAATCTAAAACTCTTTTTCCCAAACAAATCATTCCAGTTCTGCCTACGTTTTCCTCAGCCTGCTAGACTGATAACATTGTCGACTCAGAGGTGGAAATTCATAGTGGTACATTGCTTATTCATTTTCTTGAGTGGTTCTGGCACAATATCCAACACCACATCCATTGACAGCATCCCATTTGACAGTCGAGTATCATTCACACTTACTGCAAAAAGAAATCTTAAAAGAAAAAACAGAAACAACTGAACCACAACCAGAAAACACCCCAAACAAACCAGCAATGGAGCGGTGCTGAACAGCAGTCAGAAAGGCTTCCCTAGGGTTCTCATCAAGTAATACCTGCTCTTCTTACAGAAGGAATATTTCTGTTATTCCTATATCTATCCTGATAGTGTATTTTCTGATTTTATTAATAAGTCAATGTTCCAGTAACTTTTCTTTGTAATAAATGAAGGTTTACATAAGCTGTCTTATTTTAACATGATAAAGATCAAGTAAGCTGTTTTCTGAGTTGTAATTAAAAACAAAAAATTTGTTCCAGAAGACCATATTGACTGGTAAGTTTAAATTATATATCCAATCAATGTTGTTCCTGAAGAGCTGAAAAATTAAAATAAAGAAAAACATGTTAAAGAAAATTATGTCCGTCGATGCTTTAAAAATATGTATTTGTTCTTGCATGGTACTTAGTAATTCCATTAAGCTAATTAAAAAGTTTTAGATTTTTTGTTGATCTCTGAGTGTAAGAACTATGTATTGCCTAAGTGATATGTGATTATTATATTAATATTTCCCTATTATAATTTAGGTCTATGAAATAGTTTGCACTATTAGAAATTCTCAGTAAAACACCCATACCTATTACTCTGGTTTTCTCTGCCTCTGCCATTTCACTTTGGTTAGTGTAATGTAAAATGGTCTCCCCATTTGGCTTTCCTGTCTAGACTGGTGAAAATTTTGAAGCGTTGTTGTCTTACCTTCAAATTGATTTCTAAATCTGTTAGCTTTTGTCAAGCTTATTAAATTTTCTTTGAAGTGGTAATACCTACTTTAGTTAACCAATTTCAAAAGTTATATTTAAAATCTAGTTCACTTGTCTTTCCTCTTTAAGGTTAAGATTTAAGGTTTAAAAAAAAAAAAAAGCAAAAGCTTTCTACTGTGATACTTGGTTCAGATACGTACTTTTTTGATTAAAGCAAAGAACCAGTAAGGATTTTTTAAAGGTACCCTGGGCTCTAGGGATCCAAGTCTTGCCTTTGGACTTTTGATGGTCCAAAGGGAGATGGACCTTTGTCACCAGGGAGGCAGCTCAGTCTGGTTCTGCTCTGCCCTCTCCTTCTGAGGTCAGGGTCCCTCGGATGATGTGCCCTGGCCTGAGAGAAATCTCTCACTTTGTCTGCACTGACATTCAGGACAAACAGCCCTTTAGGCAGACAGATTGAATCACATCTTAGTGGCTCAAAACAAAAAAAGAACTGAAATATTATATCATTTTGTACAACTGCCAACCAAGCAATTTTTCCTATCTAGACATAGAAAGTAGAACAAAAAGTGCGTATCGTATTCTGCTTTCAATAGTGGCATCACAAAAGCGTGGCACATTATACCCTTATCTCCTCTTCTGGGGCCAGAGTATTCATATGGTGTCAGGCTCCTTTCTTTCTAAATGCAATCAATATGCTCAGTAATAGTTAAGAGAAAAAAACATCATCCTTTTGTAATGGATGGTTGTAAGAAAGGATGAAGCATCATGACTCTGCCACTGATAGTGATAAAATGCAGTCCTTGCTTTCTCCAGCAGTCTCCTTTACCAGGATATTCACAACCTGAAGTTTTGATTTTTACAAAGCACTGTGATTCTACTTGTTCCATTAGTACCAGAAAATACTTAAATATAATTGTAAGTTTCACAAATATTCCATAACCACAATATACTCAAATATTTGGAGAATGAGTTTTCATAGTACAGCACTTGTATTTTAAAAGCTCTCTAGCCTTTCATTGGATTATTCAACTTCTCTTGGGAAGCTTTGCATAAGATTTTAAAATTTTCCTTGAGGTTCAGTCTTTTGACCTTGAGTTATTCATGTGAATGTGTTATGTTGATTTTTATTTTTTTTTGCGTGAGTTCTTATTCAGATATTATTGCTCTCTCCACCTCCCATAATCTGTACTGTTATAAATTCACTGAGGAAATTTTAATGTCCTTTCAGCTAAGCCTCAGACCATTATAGTTCGTTCTTAGCTTGTTAAAAGCTCCTTCACAGAAATAAAAAACTGGACTTTTTGCTTGTAGTTTTCTTTTTGTTCAATGTGAAATTGTCTTTAGGAGATGGAATGGTCTTTACAATCCATCTTGTCTTTGTGGGCTGGGGAAAGGGAGTCAGATATTTAGGAACCTTGTAATCTTTGAATCTTTCAGTGAATCAGTTCTACCCTGTAACACCATAAGAATGTATTGAGAGCCTTTCAAGCAGCATCAAACTGTGATAACCTGCACTAAAACCTTGAGCATAGCACATTGCACAATAAGATTTGTAGTACAGCCACTTCACACCTGCAGTCCTTCAACTCTGTAAGGCTGACATGCTCCTTGTTGTTGATGGGCTTTTCATTCTTTTGAACTTCTGTTGACCCAAATTATGCAAGCAAATGAAATAAAAATGACAGAAACAAGCTGTTAAGTAGCTTTCTTACTTATGTTCTCCGAAATTAATTTCAGTAGTATGGTGTTTAAAATTCTGACCTGATTCTACTAGAGCTTTATCTATCGCATGAGTAACATACAGACCAGTGGATATTCATCTGTGAAGAAAATAGCTTTCCTTGCCTGCAATCTTTTCCTCGCGCTGTGGGCATTCACAGGTCTGGATCAATAGACCAAAAGAAAATCACACTAGTGAATTCATAGTTTTCAAACCTCCCACTAAATTAATACTGTAAATTGCAAAGGTTTCATTTTTCTTCTGCTTGTATATCTGCAGGTTAGCTCTGATGAGTTTTCTGGCATCTCATTCAGAGGCAAGGATCTGCAGCTATCTGAGAATAGAAAGTCTGATATCAGAGGTGGAAAGAAATTTTAAAATAGGGTATCCTCAATGTGGGAGTACCATAATGTTGAAGTGATGCCTTCTGTATTTTTAAAAATAAAATTTGCTAGAATGATGAGTTAACAGAGTGTTTCTTAATGGAATTCTTCAGGATCTCCCCGTCTCCTGTACTTCTAAACCAATTTTTAAAATTACAACACAAAGAAAACATCTACATAAAAACTCTACATTCAGCCAAGTTACAGCATGATCTTTTTATGTTCACCCAAAAAGAAATGATGGAACTCTTGAAATAGGAATTTTATCTATACTAGTAGTACTGACCTGACAATAACTGAGATATTGCTTCAACAATATTTCTTGCATGATCTAGTTAAGATACGCTGCCTGATACTCAGAATGGAATTAGGTGCCTAAACCTATGTGTTTTGTCATTTGAGTATCTTCTGAGGTATCTAGAAGATCCATGCCAGCCTGGCAGCCCTGACAGAGGACCTGCAGTAGAAGGTTAGCCAGGACACCTGAGGGTATCTCAGGTTGCCTGCTTCTAGAGCAATTCCCTGCTCGTAAAATCTGCCTTCTACTTTTTTGTTTGTTTGTTTGTTTTTTAATCAGTGGTAACAGGATTTAGTGAGGAGAAAATGCTTTAAAAGAAATAAGAGAAAATTAACTGATTTCATATAATATCATGATTCCAGAAAACTGGAAAGTTAGTAAAGGTTTCAACAATTCAAAAGGAAGAGAAATGGGAAAAAAAAAACAAAAACAAAAACAAAAAAGGTTGTGAGGGAGTAGGGAAAAGGTCTTTAGCTTAAACTGCTTTTTAATGATGATACCAGGAGTCAGCTGCAGTTGAATTAAGCTGGTAATCTCAATTTAGGAAGGATAGGGTTATGAGGATTGTTAGTTGATGAGATTGTTAGTCAGAATAGTCAATGAGATGCTTATTCCGACCTGTATTAACTTAATTCTGTTGTGCAGAAAGGGATATACTCGTTTGGAAAACTGTTTTAAAAATAAACAAACCTCAGCACCATCCACTAATAGTTACAGTTGGATTTGCCCCAGTATATTAGAATAAGCACAAGTGTTTCCATCTGTGCATCAAAATATCTGTTTAACACCATTTTATCTCTTAATTTCTACATGATGATGAACCAGCATGTGTTTCAGTATAGTAATGTGTCCATTAAGTTCAAGCTACAGTCTTGTGTTATAATCAAGCTTAGAAAAAATGAGAAATATCTGAGTTACTACCACCAGAGACTAGACAGAAGAGGAAGAATCTTCTTTATGGGACAGATTGTGGTAGTGAGTCAGATTTTATGCTTGCTTAAAAGCCACCAGAGCAAGGGACATAACTGTATTCCACCAAGATGAAGCCAGATGTGCTGAGAAAGGTCTAGTGTAGCCTTTGAAAAAAATTCCTTTTCCTTTTCAGAATTTTAGGATTTCTTCCAAACCCATGATATATCTATGTGGACTATATATAAGCTTTGCTAAATTAGCTGTTATATTCATTACATATGTCTTGCTTATTGATATTAATTATTTACATTACAGATGTTCTAACAGAAACACAAAGCAGCTTGAGTAAGTTTGCTGAATCCATGAGATACCTGTAAGAGTAGCAACAGGGCAAGGGGAAAAATGGCTCTTTTCTATCCCAAATAGATTCCCTCTTGCCTACTCTTGGCTCATTCTTTGTCATTCCTTCTGGCCACCAGATGAATCTGCAGCATCTCCTGCAGCTGCTGTGTGGCAGCAAATCCCTCCAGCAGCTGTAGAGCTTTGGCCAGACTGTCCCTGAGATGTCTGCTAGATTCTGTTATGGTGTCTGACACCATAGCCTACAGCCATAAAAGTGAGTTGCAGTTGCAAGTATACCTGTTTGGCTTATGCAGAATTGCTTTTTTTCTGTCTGTATCTGTGAAATATCATCTTATGTTACAGTAACTTCTCCCTGTTCTTCTCCCTCCTTATTTGTATTGATAGCACACAGTGTTTTGGGGGCTTGGGCACTGTGCAATGATGTCTGTGCTAATCCAGTCCCTGTCCTCTGGAGCCAGACCTCTGTACTCCAAACTCACCAATACATTATGTCAGCAGTTTACTTGGGGCTTTTTTGTTCAATTTTTTGTTTGTGGTGAGTTTTGGGAGGGTTTTTTGTTTTTTGGGTTTTGTTTTTTTTTTAACTGGAGTTTGTCATCTGTTGATCATGTTTAAAAGACGTATCTGCTTCCTTCTGTGCAATTCCTGTTACTTGTGGAAAACTCTTCAGCTGTGATACAGCCTGATAAGTACAAACTTGGTGATAGGGTATCATTTGATTGAAATATATCTGTGTTTGACAGTGTGTTGCACCTTAATGGCCATAAGTCAGTATTGCTTTTTGGTGTCACCTGCAAAGATTCAGAAATCAAGTAAAAAAAAAAAAAGCCTTGTAGGCAGCTCAGAGAAAGCAGATATAACAGCTGGGCATTGAGAGACGCTGAAGGTCATCTTACTGTGGAGTGCCTTTATAGCTAATAAAAATGATGTGATCATCTTTCTAAAAAGCCAGAAGGCAAATTTTTAAAGTTTAGTCAAGTACTACCAAATGTTAACTTTGCAAATTTGAATGAATCACTCATGCTGACAAAAGATAGCCTACAACATAATCAATAGCATCAAATAAAAATCTACAGAACTGTCATTTTTTTTTTGTCAAATGTTTTACATTTTCCCTATAAATAAGACTATTTATATTGATTCTTTGGGTATGGAGGGTAGTGAAGCAGATAGAAGGTAATTAAAAACATAAATCTCAGGAACTTGTGAAGGTAATTTTCTGTTTTGTAGACAGAACTGACAAAATGATTAAAGTTGTTAGCTCCAACATGACAGAAATATTGCATGATTATAGGGTACTGGGCTATAATGTGATGAAAGTTCTGTTCAAATAACAGTTATTTAACAGAGCTTTTAACTAAGTTCAGTTAGATATTTAAAATATGAGATGACTCCTTATGACGTGGCTGATCTTAACAGATTTTTTTATTTTTCTGTGTCCTTTTCAACAGTTATCTACATTACAATTTGGAGCAATTAGGTTTTAGAAATCTTTTGAGAACAGAATTGAAAAAATAATGCAAAGCTTTGGTATAACCACTGTGTTGCAGATTTCTTCAATTACATCTACTATGAATATAAAATGAGATAAAACTAAATTTTTCAAGACCACTTCCTAATTTATTACTTCATGTCCTTTTATAAAAGTTATGATTCTAGTCTAAATTCTTTTTAATTTACATACTCTTCCACATAAGTATGCACACTCTAACAGTGTGGTTCTAACAGCTAAAATATGTCATTAAACATTTGGTAGACCTTTCTCCTTTAAGAAAGGGAGCTTTATGGTTTAGGACCTGCTGTGAATTAAGGCAAAAATAAGCTATGGATATAAATACTTGTGCGGTCCTCCAATCTTGCAGTTTGATGCCCTCTCTAAGGGAACACTGCCACTGCTGCCTTGTCAGGAAGCTGCACTCACTTTATTAAGCCACTACTCCTTACTGCCTAATGCAGTGCAATTGTGGCTAGCCTAGCCACATCCACTCTAAAGGTATTACCTGCAAAAACACGAAATTTTTTTCTGGTTGAGACGCTTGTAGCTATGATGGAATACTGCAGTTACTGGGAGTTCTGCAACTTGCAGCTTTGCTGAGATCCACGCTTTGACAAGAGTACTATTAATTACCCTCCAACACCTCTTGTGCCTTAGTTGTATCTTTCAGACACAAATTCTGTTGTTTTCAAAGTAACCTAGGGAAATCTGAACTGCTGTCATTTCAGGATAAAGACCTGGATATTATGAGGATCTTTAAGTATTCTGGCATAATTATAAGATAAATTCTGTACTGATGATATAGGCCTGGAATTGGAATCAGATTGTCGTATAAAAGCAGGCAGGTACACATGTGTTGAGAGGTGGTCTTCTTACAGTGTAAGATATGGCTATATTTATGACATGCTAGATTATATCTTTTAGTTGAAAATTATGTAAACAGTTTTATGCTGTGCTGGAAAAAAAATTATGTGATATTCCAGATCACAAAATCACAGAATGTAAGGGTTTGGAAGGGACCTCTAGAGATCATCTATTCCAA
The DNA here is from genome assembly GCA_013399135.1 of Heliornis fulica. Lineage (NCBI taxonomy): Eukaryota > Metazoa > Chordata > Aves > Gruiformes > Heliornithidae > Heliornis > Heliornis fulica. Next base: position 1,222,293 of record VXBZ01010782.1, read on the forward strand.
CCCCCCTGCCAAACAGGTTCACCCAGGGCATGTCACAGAGGAACACATCCAGGTGGGTTTTGAAAGTCTCCAAGGAGGGAGACTCCACAACCTGTCTGGGCAGTCTATTCTAGTGTTCCTTCCCACTTTTATGCTGCTCTACATATATTTAACTTTATATGTTAATTGTCAGACTGAGTAGCATGGTAGCAGATTCAGGCATTTGGCTTAAGTGTTGGAGGGCAAGTGGTCTTATTTCCATCAAGACCTGTTGAAGGGCTACTTCAGCTGATCAAGATTTTTTCCAGGTTTCTTCAGGATCTCACACACATACATGCTAAATCATTAGACTTAGTCAAGCCTTACATCACGTTGTCATTGAAGGGATCTAGTAGGTTAATATTTCGTCTCTTTCTGTGTAATAAATTCCGTTAATTAGTCATTCACACACCAAATAGATTCTAAAGCTCAGTCACTTATGAACTGTCAAAATTAATAGTGCTGATTTCAAATATACTGTCACTCATTGCTCCTGACAGGGATTATTTTCTGTCATCTTTTGTACTGCAATCATACATGAATTTCAAAGTTTTCTTAAAGGTAATATTGCCATAAATGAATTTGTGTAATCTGTATGCTTCCTCATTATCTGTATCTTTCTATGGATACATATCTACACATATACACATATTGAAGTTTATGCAAAATAATGCTACCGAGGTTACTTTAAGTACTGTAATATGCTAATGTTTTCCCATTTATTTTAGAAAGCGTGTTTACGTGTATGTGATGATTTGCATTGTTGATGTTTTATTAGATGCAATCTAGTATATAAGGCCAATATATTATAGGTAGTCTCACAGTTTAATGTCCTGATACTTACATTTCAAACTTCATAATTTGGAGTTGAAAGTGGAAATTAACTTTAGAGCTTTAATAAAATATAACACTTGTTTCTTTTTTGAGCCTCAATATATTTTTGAGAGGGGAAAACTTGTCGTTTCTTATAACCAAGTAATCCTTATATCAAGGGAGGGTTGTCATTCATAAGGCTTAATTCATAAATTCATAAGGTTTAATTGGTTCAGTTTGCTTAATTATTATTTAAAGACTGGAACTTAAAATCTAGATTACTTAAAGAGAGGATAAGCATCCTCCCCCTTTTTTAACATGAAGACATTTTTTAAATTATGGGAAAAAATTGCATATTTATTTGCCTATCAATTATATTCTTAATTATTTGCATCTGAATTAAAAAAAAGTGTTTTTTCTCTAAGCCATGATCTTCTAAAGACTTAGACATATGTTTAATGTCTTGAAATATGCATCCCGTTGATCAAAAAGTAATGCCAGGCAAATGTATAAGCATTTAAGCACTTCTGTTGAGTTTAGTCTGACAGTACAAAGGCATTTTTTGCATCCCAGCATTTAATATCACACACAAAGTTTAAAGCTTTTCCTGTTCATTAAATATTAGTAGCCGATACTTTGATGACTTAATATACTTTCTAATAAGTAGGGGGATTCCATTTTAAGATACCACAGTGCTTATATATCAAGCTAGTAGGCCACAGTCAGATTTAGAACCAAGTGGAAATTGGATTTTCCTTTTAGGTAGGGAGTTCTTTCATTTAAAACTTTTTTTATTTGACTTTTTCAGAGAGTCCTCCTTAACACAGTAAGCATTTAATTAGAAAATTATTATTATAATAATAACACATGTTCAGTGGTGACATTTAATTTCAACTATATAAGCAATAAATTTAACTTAAACTTTTTGAAACAAAAAATTTAATATTCCAATAATCTTGAATTGTGGCACAGATAAATTATTTTACTGTAGAATTGATTAAACCCTACAATAAATGCAGCTCTGTACAGTGGAAAAAATATTATGCTATTAAAAAGCATCACAGTACATGAGTATACAGAGATTTGTTAAAGTTACATAGCTGTATTTTGGCATTTCCTAACTTTTAATGTTTTCTCAAATATTGTTTTAATTATATAGAATTTGCACAAATTAGTTTTACTTAGATAATGATAATCAAAAAACACATCCATTTAAAAAATTGCATCCCTAAGGTATTTGCTCAGTTTCTTTTTACGTACTATTGAGGTTTTATATTTAAAATGGTGAACTACAGTTCTTTTATACATGTGACTTTTAGATCTTGTGTGTACAGAACTTCCTTTGGATCATCAGAGCAAATGAAGATAAATGTTTGGCTTCTTGTCTTAACTAAAAATGATACTTATATATGTCATAGCTTATTTGAAAGATACATTTCGTATTTCATGGATGTATGTTACAAAGTCATAACCAGTATTGTGTTGCTGTATTTGTGTCATAAAAAAGTTTAAATGGGGATTGGAACAAATATGCTTGCCTTAATGTGGTACTAGTGCTTATATTTTATAAAACTAGAGTTAGTAATGGTTAGGACATTAATAATCAGAATAATTGGTACCAGTTACAATGAACTTGCATTCCAATTTCAGACTCCTATAGCCATCCTTTTTTTCTTCTTGTTTTGCTTGACTATGACTCAAGAAACCTCCAACAGCTTTTGTGCCACAGTCACACAGAACATGGTTCTGTGTTGGTACTGCATGTCAATTGCCAAAAGGGAACTGAGTCAGATATTTGATAGTAAGCAAACTCTGAACATCAGGTGTATCTGAAAGGGTTAGAAAATTGTGCTTATGTGGCTGGGAAGCATTGCTTCAGTACATCGAGGAATGCACCTCTGTTTGAAAAGAGCCTCTGTATTTGTACTCATGGAATGGAGATTTGTTGAAAGAGCCTAAAAGCCAAAGATTTAACAAAATCTAACCAATGGAAGTTGAAAGTAGGCAAATTCGATGTAGAAATAAATGGTGTGTACTTAACTGATTAAAATGAAGCACGGAAACAGTTTGCCAAAGGTAGACTTTCCATCCCAAACTGATTTAAAATCAAAGCTAGACAATGTTTTTCCCCAAAGGAGTATGGACTAGGTTCAAACAGTTTTGGAAAAGGCTGGTGTTTTCAGAAGCCCTACTTAAATGGTCATCGCAACACATTTTGACCTTGTAAAGTACAACTATGAATCTGATAATATAAAGATTGTCATAATTACAAAACTGAAATCAAAAGTGAGACCATTCAGCATGTTTCCATGAGGGTTTGCTTGTGTTTATAGAAACCTTAATGTTAATTCTGCCTGGCCTTGTTTGTTCTCAACAGGTCTCACGTACACTATGTGAGGATTGAATGAAGGGAATCAAAGCAGGTTATTACTGATATTGCAGGCATTATCATTGCAAATATCAGCAGAAAGGCTTATTATCAAGGAGTTGACTTACTAAGTCTTTCTCTTGAGTGCACTTATGTCTCTTATGTCATAGCTTTGGACTCAGGCAGCATATGATCCTATCAACAGCACACATATGCGCAGAGCATAGACTGAATATTTAAAGGGACATCATCAACTTGAGAATGCTTGAGTGGAAAATCAAGACTTGCTATTAGTTAAAATAAAAAGTATTGGACTGGAAAGGGTTCCTATACACCTTAATATTTAGCTTCGCTTTTTGTATATTAATGTGTGATGGGTTTATTTAATTTTGTTCATGATGAACACTCGGGTATCATGTAGCAACAGCAAAGCTTATGAGAAATGGCCAAAACCCAGTGAGGGTGGAGAAGGACTGGGTGGGACTCGCGTGCCTGTGTAAAGCCCATCATTGTAACAGGGTGCAGTCAGATCTGTGCTCCTCTACCCGCATTCAGAACTGAAGAGCTCCAACCCAGAAGTTGACAAGTGTCCCTTTAAGTAGTGCACGTAGTAGTAGTGGTATAGCTGTTTAGTTGTTTCTTTATAATCCTTAAATTGTGTTTGTACATGTGCTACTTTCAAAGGTTTTAAAAATCAAGAAATAGTTTAAGAGCCATCGACGAGTAGACTCTTTAGTGTTTTTACAATAAAGATTTTTTTTTTTTTAACTCTCAATTTCAAAGGAATTCAAAGTAAAACTTATCTAGCAGCCTTTCTTTTGCTGAATGCATACTGAAATCTCATTAAAGAAAAGGTTCAGGCTCAACATGTCACACACACTGTCCTGTTGAGGTGGGAAGCACTGTTTCACAGGGTGTATAAACCACTTAAGCTTCTCTGTATGCAAATTTCACTCTTCTACTTTAGCAGCAGCTCTCAATCAGTTTTAGCAGTGCATATAATTTTAGTGAGGATTCCACCGTGTTGTCTATTCTTTTGTCTGTCCCAGCTGTTTCTACTCTTTACTTACACTCTACCATATGATAAAACTCTTACTACATGCTGTCCCAGGGTGACCGTATTGTGATGCCTGTTTCCGCTGATCTGAAAACATTTTTGCTTGTTACAGCAGCACTCTACGGAATTCAGACGAGTTAGATGTTATAGTTGCCGTTTATAAAAAAACGTGGTTTGATTCATGGCTCGCTTCATTTAACACAGTGAACGAAATAAAGTAGTCCTAATCAATTGGAGAGAGTGTATTTTTGCATGAATCTCATAAAAGTATACTTGTGCTGATGTTTTTATAAGCCAGGTGCCAAGGTGTGGCCATCTGGTTACATGAAGCATGCTTTCTTCTCTGTTTTACTTTGAAATAAACTACTATATTAACTTTTTTAGTTAATATGTAACCTTCAATAGAGGCACCGAGTAGTACATCTGGAACAATATTTTAAATGATCTTTGGAAATATTAATCACACTGAGCTATTTCTGAATATTATAATGTTAAGAAATTAGAGTGTGTTTGGTATTGTTACCCATCTTTGGTAAATTAACTTTTTAAGAACTCAAAGATGTTTAAATAAATTATCTGAAATTCACAAGCTTTGGAGTTAGTATTAGGCATGTAGTTCCCTAGTTTTGCACCTAACAAAGTGGCCTGATTTATCAAGACAGCAGGTTATGTAGGGTAAGGAACAATAATGGGGATTCAAAACCTCTAAAAAATTGTGCAGTTATGTGTCTAGCTGTAGCTGTGAAACTTCAAAAACTGACATCATTTCTGAAGACAGTGTTTAGTCTAAGGTGAAGTAAACATTATATCTCAGTACGCATTTCTGTTGTTCTGGTTGAACAGACCAAGAAGTGTATGTAACATACAAAGCACTCTAGCAAAATAAAAATAAATAAAAGCTCCTCACCTTCTCATCCCTCAGGTTTCAATTTTCATAGTCTTTCAAAAAAATTATTCAAGGCAATTTGATTCATGACTAGGTATTTAGATTTCTGTGTTTTACTTGGGTCTACTGAAGTTTATTGGTATGGTGTTTCTTCGTTTTAACCCTTCTTGCTTGACCTAACGGTGAAGTTAGTGTCATTAATGCCTGTTTCCATTACTGCAAGTGTAACAATGAAGATACTTTGACTTTTGTACTAGATCAAAGAGAAGGAAAAATGGATTATTTAATCATGTTACAGCTTAGTACATCTTTTTAACTACAAGCAATAAAGATGACATGAAAATTGAGTAGCATCTTTCTCAATTGGATGTGTTTACATTTGTATAGTGCTTTAAATCTCTAAGCACCATGGAAGCAAAGAATTATGCTAGGAGTGACACAGCTTTATGTAATCTCAAAGCCTCCTTTTCTGAGTTACTGAAAACATACACCATTCATTAAAATCCTGTCATTTGAATATATGAGAACTTACATTTACCAAAACTGTTAGTATAAGGCTATTACAATTTTCTAGGTGGAACAATACGGTGCCCACTATTGAAAGTGTCTCTTTTCTGCCTTGTCATCCATTGTGTTGTAGAGAAGTACAGAAAAAAGTGAGCCTGATTTGTTCTCCTTTGTAGAGCCAGGCCGAGGCCCACTACAAAGGAAGTAAACATGCCAAGAAGGTCAAAGCACTAGAAGCAACGAAAAATAAACCCAAAGTTGGTGCTTCCAAGGACAGCGCAAAGGCTAACACAAGCTGCTCTGCCACGCCAGTCACAGCCAACATCTCTGACAAATCAGGTCAATGACAACTTTATGTTCTATACGTTCTTTATTTTCTCCTTTTTTGGTGCTTGGATGAGAGAATCTGGTTGCATGACAGTGATTTGTGACTTGTGTTTTCTAAACTTTATATGGGACTTTTTTTTTGACAGAATTGATTTGGTTTGATATTTTCAAAGTGCTTTTTCGCATCTGTGAGACATCTGGCATCACTGAATGCTGAAGTCTATTTAATTTTTAAAGCTTGTGAAATTTACTCTTGTAAGTGTATGAATGTTGTTCATACAGCAAGAATAATCGATAGATGTGGGTGGAAGGGCAAGTCTCAAGTGTATGTATTTAGTGGAAGCACAAGAAACCTTTGTAAGATTTTTGGTTTGGTTTCCCCCCCCATTTCTGAATAGGATAATATTGCACACCTATCAAAATATAGTGAAGCCTCATGGAATGGATTTTCCTGAGAACTTGCTAGTTCAATGTTAGTAATCTGAGGAAGACCAGTAGCACTAACTGCAGTGGAGTTGCTTTCTGCTCTGTCACTGTTGTGTTACTGAATGAAAGGGGAGAATTTCCTGAAATACTGTACTTGTTATCCAGGGGAAAGCACCAATGGGTTACCCAACTGTTGGTTTGATAGACCACTACTGGTAAACTTGCTTCTGCCTTGGTACCCATTTATTGTCCTCTTGACCGGAGCTGAGCTCCACTCAGATATCATAAAATGAACAACAAAGACAATTTCAGTTTTTGGAGGCACACAATAGAAGTAAAAAAAAAATTATTAATCCACATCAGTGGCTATTTGTTATCCTGCTCTCTTCACAGCAGCACCAACTAGTGATGACAGTGGGTCACAGATTTTGAGTTGTCACCTGGCAAATCTCATTTTAGGTTTGAAAAAAAACATTAATCCACATAGCGCCTTCAGGTAAACCAGCCATGTTATTAACAGTGGCAGAATACCACAATGTGGAGTATTGAATGGAAACAGATTTAAGATATTTGTTAAATGGTTACTCTCTGAAAAATCAGAAATAGCTTTGGCTGAAATAGCTCCAGAACTGAGAAGCCCTAAGAACTCAGACAACTATTTAAGCAAGATATCAGTTAAAACTGATATCTGATCTGATATCTGATATCTGATATCATGATATCTGATATCAGATATCTGATATCATGGATTTACCATGGTAAGAATGCATTCTATAATTGTATAATGCCCTCTCCCACCTATGCCAAAGTTTAGGGCCAAATAACAAGAGCTTCAGCATCTTATACAAAATCTATCATCTCTTCCATATGTCTGTCTGTCTCCTGCTTGCTCTGCCAAGCTGAGAGATCTGCCAAGCTGAGCGATCTGCCCCTGACTTAATTTTCTTCTCTGTGTCTCTACATTCAGGTTTTGATAAAATAACCAATGACAAAGGAAAACCACTCTTGGTATTTTTATATTGCCCTGTTTTGACAGCATGTTATTTTATGCTATTAATTACCCTGCACAAATTAGACAGATTACCATCTGTGTCTGTTGGATTATATCAATGCAAGTGTTTCTGCATTAAAAATAAATCACAGCGGTGCTGTATCTAAATGCTTTCTTCCTGTTAGGAGAACAGTGGGAGTCTCTGTGAAAAGGAGGCTCCTCAGAGCCTCTCCTCTCCTGCTTTATAGCACATTGTGTATAGGATGTTTGGGAGGACAAAAACTTGAACCCGGAGTGGCAAATTGTCCACATGCGCAGGGAATGCTGGTCGTAGTGGTGGGGAGCAGCTTGGAGATTGAGGTTTTTCCAGGCTGTGAACTTGAGACTAAATCATAATTTTGTTCAGCTACACTTTCACTCACACAGACTATTGTTCCTCTGTTCTTTAACATATGTTTAGCTTTTTAACATAATGCTTATTGCAGCTAGAGCAACCACTATTGCTTCTGGGAATCAGCAGTGGGGTTTTTTGCCTTGGAGCAAACTTAACTGATACCATTTTTTTCTGAATATTTTGACACAGTTTTCATTCTCTGAGAAATGGAATATTACTATGTAGTATAAGAATGTTTTAGTTTTCTTTAAAAGTTTCAGTTCATGCATGTGTTGGTCTTGGTTTATATAATTCTGATTTCCCGAGGAAAGGAGACTTATGGCCACTTTGTGTATCCTTATCTTTATTATTCTCTGGCACTGTCTTCACAACTTAGACTGTATGTACCTAGTGTTAAAAAGTTCTCATGAAATCAAGAGGTTTTAATTAAGGTCCTATAAGTTTGATGAGAATTGGCATCTGGTTGGAAGAGAAACCTTAACTTATGGTCCATCCTGAGAGATGCTGGTTTGTGAATTCTGTTTTGCTTGGTATGCTGACTGACCAAGCATTATCTTTGTCTGGATGGTGGATTTGAGAGTGTGTGTGGTATAGGTCTGAAAAAATTGCATTACAAAGGCATAAGAGAGGAGATAAATGGCATCAAGGAAACGGAATAAAGGAAAAAAAAAACCACTTTGTGTAGCTGTTGTTTAACTATTGTACTTTGGAGGATTGTGAAATTCCTGAGAAATAGTTATCAGGAATTAATTCTTGATGTCCTTTTTTTTAAGTATGCAAGAGGAGAATGAAAAGCTAAACAGAGAAAGTTCTTGTGTTCCTTTGTTATGTGCTGTACTTCCATCGGTAATAGTGCAGAATGGGTAGGGAATGCTACAGTGAACTGATAAACAGCATTTATTATTCTTTTATGTAGTTCTGCTAATAAAAGGATACAGTAGGCATGACTAGCAGCCTTTTTGATGTGCTGTCATTTTGAGTGACATAATGATGAATGACCTGGAGCTCTCCAAACTGAATAGTTGCTGTATATTGAACTAAAATGTCAAGTTAAGTTTGCTACAGAGTCATGTGTTTTGTGGGTCAGACACAGCATGAGATCCAAAACAGTTATTTGTCAGAAGCCACTGTTGTAAGAGTAAGAGGAAAAATAATTCCACTGTTAGCTTGTGTGATGAATCTATCAAAGGCAAAACTCAAATTCATCCGGTCCTTATGTTTCAAAACGTATGATGAAGTGGTCTCTCTACAGCTGTTCCTTTCAACGTGATGTGTGGCTGCTGGTAGAGCTACAAAAGTTAAATCAATCTTTAAGGTCTCTTGGGAAGTTCTAGAAGAATGTGGGGCTCCTGCAGGCAAAAGTGGCCTCAGCTGGATGGAAAGGGTTGACTGTGGAACTCAGTCTGAGAGTGACGATGCCCAAGTTGTGAGAGTGGCCTGCCCCACTGAAGTTAATAATACATTGTGACTCAGATGACTTTTGTAAGCTGATCTTCAGCAGACATGTAACGATAAAGTTGTAGTACCATAATGCTGAATTGGCTGCAAGCTCAGATAAGTAGATACCGATGGGTTGGATTGCACAGATTTTGCATCCTCACATGATTTATTGTACTGTGTGATTTTTACTTTCTAAGCACATAACTCTTCACCATTTAGAAAATATACTTGTTTATTGGTCCTCTTAAGTACCAACATTCATTCCTGTTCACTGTTTCTGGAGACAGGAAGAAAATGCTGCAAATTGTGTGGCAAGGTAGTTGTTCCTGTGACTCTTGCTGGGTCCATATCTGCTTGTTCTGATGGGTATTTGCAGATTGGAGGGATCCATATGGGACCCTTTCATAAAATGTCTGCCACACTGTTTCTCCAACCACCCAGGAAAAGTCTAGAAATGTCTACAGAACAGTATCATATGCTAGAAAATAACTGATGTGATACCAGAAGCTTTTTTTTGTAGCTACTTTGAGGCATGAATACAGAATAGCAGTGTTAATAGCAGTGGGAGCTGCTTTTTCATGTGGGGCAAACATTCCCTTCCCTCCCTGTGGAAGACCAGGATTTACAGGATAGCTTCACATAGAAGTACATATGTTTGGCATATATGTATGATATTGCTTTAGAAAGGGCAGAGGTAGCAACCAGTACATAGCAAACTTTAGAATATTTAGAGTGTATTTTAAATATAGCTCTGAGAGCGCAACAGAAGACGGTGTCTGTGATCCCAGGTTAGCATAGTCTAGATGCTTACAGTGATGAGTCCTTTAGGAATGCTTATGATAACTGGATTGAAATGTCACTGTTTACTTATCAAGCAAGGAGGAATTCTTTGATCATACTTCCAAATCAAAATAAATAGTTCAAAATGAGGCACACAGATGATGTGGTATCATCTGCTTTGCATTTTGCTTTGATATAAAAATCAGGAAGTAAATGCAACTGTTTTAAACTACTTAAATGAGTCAAAACCAGATTTCAGATTATAAAAGTAGGGTCATTTATTTTTCTGTCATTGATACATTCAGTATATGTTCCATCTCCCTTGTGCCAGGGAGAGATGGTGGTGAAATGATAGTTATGGATATTTCAAGTTCATTCCTCATTTAAATAAGATCAGGAGACTCTGAAACTTGGATCTTAGTAGGTACCGACAAGCCCTTTGGTTGCTCTGTGAAAGCTCCTTTTTGTTCATTTGGAACAGGGATAGGCACCTAACAAACTCTGGATCCTGTTTCAAATTCTGATCCCTCTTACTACTGCATTGTTCAGTAGCTGTGTCTCAGGGTAAATCCACAAGCGGTTCACAGTGTGATATTTCCATGTTGTGAGCAGCCCTTTGTTGATCTGCCTCATGTGGCAAAGATGGCAGGAAAGGCATGCAACTGGAAAAGTTGTCAGCTTCTCGATCTGAAGTGCGCTGTGTAAGAGCTATTCCAGTCATTTCAGTCGTATAACTAAAACCAGCTGGAGGTTGTTCCAAGGAACATTGTCGTGCTGGAGTGTGGTACAGTGTCAGACACCAAATGGGCAAGCTCACATTTTGGAAACAGTCTAGGCATGGTGATGGACCTAATAAATGCCACATGACATCGTGTAGATGTAATTAGTTAGCTCATTAGACAGGACTGGAATCTCCAAGCTTTATCAGACTTAGAAAAGTTGACTTGGAGGTCTTGTTTGTGGGTTTTAGTTCATTAAGGGTGTTCTGTGGACACTTTGACAGCAAAGTATTTTCTCCTTTTATTCCTGTCAGAGTGCAGCAATTTGACTCACATTTACTCAGGAAGATTAGAATTGGGTGGATTTCTCTGGTGTCCCAATTACCAGTGCTGTTTACTCATCAACTACCAATGAAGTGTAATGTCCCAAGAGAGGTCTCAGTTCATATTTCACAAGTGTGCCATCAGGACACTCCCTTAGTTGTGTTGCTTTCATTGCTTATTTTAAGAATCTTTCTGCCAATGCTTAAATTCTGAACTTTTCCATATGCGTCTCCATTTCCATATGCTTTACTCCAGTTGGAGTAATCCCGAAAATTATACCCGTTCTCCTAACAAAAATCTCTTTTCACCTTAAGATTTACTTTATCACCTTGTTTTCCACTCATTTTAAGGGAAGGGCTTTTTTACATGACTTCAGTAAGCTTTTTTTTTTTTTTNACCCTTCAGGAATAGCTAGGATATTTAGGAGAGAGACATGCACCCTCCACTTCTGACCTGTGGTATATCTGTTACTGGGAATTCTAGGGTATTTATCATGCACATATCATTATAAGAACCTCAAAGTTTAAGGTGTTTCCAGGTCATTTATTCTTTGGTATTTTACTACTTTGTAATGGACCTCATAATATGTTGTGATACAGTTGAATTTTGAGAGTGGAGCAGGGAGAGAAGCTGGAGGAGAGGAATGCAACAAGGATATGTTTGGCTTGCTGTCACCCAGTGTCGGTGAGATCTATTAAGAGGTTCTGCCTTAGGCCCCTCAAAGATGCTTGTCATTATGTCTAGCCTCCATCAAAAGCTACTGATGACCCTCATCAGTTCTTCACGTTTATGCTTACATAAAGAATTCTGCTAAAGTTTTATGCTATAAAATAATCATGCATCTGTGTTCACGTGTCTTCAGATAGTGCCTGCTATGTGCAGCCATATTTCTGCTACAGACCTAAGTTTATGGTCAACTTAGTAGTAAATTCTATCAGATTCAGCCACCAAGGAATGCTGTTTCAAGTGCATTTTTTTTTCCTTAAACCCTCTGAAGATGGTGAGTTTTGTTCTCTCTTCATTCAGTGTTTCACAGACACCTGAAGATCACTCTATATTTCCACTTGTTGAAATTCTGTCCCCAAAACAGAGATAAAGGAACAGCATAGAATTTGCTGTTTGGCTGTAATGTTTTTATAGTGGATAATATAAAATAGAACTAATAAATGCTCATAAATTCATTGCAGGTATGCTGTTGCAAGTACCACTTGTCTATTTAAATGAACATTATATTATCAGTATCAATATGTAAAATATACTGTCAGTGGCACATTTGATGCCTGTATTAGATTTAGTAGTAAACAGCTTCTGGGTGTTTTCTGGTGGGATGTTTCAGCAGCTGTTTCAGGAAGTTGCTGTTTGGTTTATGCTCAGGATGAAAGGTAAACAAAAAGGGTAATTAGCAAATCAATTGACAGGAAATCATTATAATAGGTTGGATCTTTAAAGACTTTCTTCTCTATCACTGTTCATACTTTCCAAAAGTGAATACTCAAGCCTCATCTTTCCATGTATGTCTGAAAACCCGAATGGAAGAGCAGTTGTTCTGCATGTTTTGGTGTTGATAAACTCCTGGGTGATCGTGGAAGTCTTCAGGTATTTCTTCAGCCTGCCTATAGTAATGCTGACTCACCAATATAAAATTCTGCACCTCTGCTGAAAACTGATTATAGGCCATTAATTGAAAAATAAGCTCTGTGCCTGACACAATTACACTGATGAGCTGTTGCAATTCCTGGTCAAACTGAAAAAGGTCAATTTTTCTTTCTCCAGTTATTATTTCAATCAGAAATACATATAAGCAAGATTTTTTTTAAGGAAAAAAAAAAGGCCTTTCCTCTTGCAATAGTTTAAGCAGAAGCTCTGCATTAAAAATAAGTTGTAACATAAAATAAGACTCTTTTTGGATGCTCTGTGTGTGAGCATTCATGTGCCCTGTATCATTAAATATTGTATTATTACTGTTTGTATTTATTTCAGTTCCAAAAATAGGAATTTCATTGCATGTTTTTTTCCATTTGTTCTTAAAAAAATCTACAGTTTTCTTATTTTGGGAGAGGTAAAGATAGGCGTTGGGCCAAGCAACAGTGACTCAATTGATGTTACTGGAAAGTGGGAGCAGAGCCAGGGATGGTCTCAGCTACTGAGGTTTTTTTTAGCTAGATATATATGGTCATTTAAGGAATCCATTTATATATATTGAATCTTTCAGTAACACTTTTCCATTCTGAAATCAGGCCTCTATTTTTCTTGTTTCTTCTGCTATATGCCTACTGAATAACAAAATATTTTTTGAGATACGATGGTGAGGGTAATAGCATGATAATAAGATTAATATGAAATAAAAGAAATTACTAGCAAATGTGTCTACATGTATTCCCATAGAGGACATAATAGCAAAGAGGCAGCACTGCCACAACTATTGTATATCATGCTGTTCTTTACTCATCCTTGTCTTTCCCACACACTGTTACAGGCGTTCTTGACTCTTGAGGTAAGAAAACAAACAAGGGAGAAAGAACTAAGTCACAAAAAGGAAATTGAGACAGAGATACCAATGTTACTCATTGGCTTTTCTGTTACAAAGAAAGATGATCCAGAAGTATCCTAAAAAAGTGAAGGTTATATGATAAGATTTTGTAAAAACTGCAAGTGAAAAAAATGAAATATTCCTTTTTCTCACCTAAAGATGGTTATTTTGATGTTGAGTGACAGTATTATTTACTTATGAAAAAAAAGTAATTCATTAACCAAACCCTAGGTAGTTTTTTTTTGATGACTAAAAAATTCAAATCCTGTGGAATTTCTCTTTATTTATATATAACTGAAATTAGCCCTTTAAATCTATTAGAATAGAAAACTCAAAAGAAGGCTGGTTTCATTGTTTTTTTTTAACAAGCCTAAGTGGAGTAGCTTTATCTGTACCTACTATTTTCACAAAGCTTATTAAAGAATTATATTGCTAAAGAAGCAAGGGTATTCTTTTGATGCTAAATATCTAGTTTTCTCACATAATCAGAGAATAAATAACAGAATGCAGGTGATTACCCATAAGGTTGGTAGTTGAATGCAGTTTAATCTGTCCAGTTGTGCAAATTTCAAGTTGTGTTTTTCTGCTTTTGAACTTTGTCTCCAAATGAAAGAGAATGGGTCAGGCCTGATACTGTTGCTTTGTGTTTTCCCCAAAATGGAATAAAGGTTCTGTTTTTAAAACTTTTTGTTTTTTCTACGGGAAGTATATACTTACAATTGGAGAATAGTCTTGCTGGTGGGTTTTTTTTTCTGTATGTCTCAGCAACTAATAAGTAAAGGAAAAAGACATCTGAGAGGAAAAGGTGGTCTAGCAGCAGCTTCCACAAACATCAATAGCATGGCTTATTTTGGTGTTTTGGGTTTTTTTTTTGTTTGGTGGGTTGTTTGGGGTTTTTTGTAGATCTTATTTTTGCTCATGCTTATCTTTGGTTTTGTAACCTAATTGCAAGCAGCATTTAGAAAGAATACAGGGAAAAATGGGTGTTGTTGGGGGTAGGCAAGCAATTGCGAGACCAAGAAGTTGGTGAGTTGGTTTTGATGCAGAATTGTTCAGAGATTTTGAATCAAAAACAAAAGTGAAAATATCCATGGCTGGTATGTTAGACTTTTAAATAGGTCTTTTGAAAAATCTTTTATTGTGCTTCTGCCTTAATTCCCAGGTACTGTGTTATTGGCTTGGTATGTTATATGCTGCATTTCCTATAGCATAAATATTATATATACAAACAATAGGTTGTGTATTATTTCCTTATTACTTGTTTTCAAGGACAGTGAAAAACTTTTGGTGTCTGATTGTTCTAAACTTGAGGGCATGACTAAATATTCACAATACTCAGGCAAACCTGCCACCAAAATCAGTGAGAAAGCACAATTATAGATGTCATTTAACTGAAGTTGAGTGTTTTGCAGCTGACTTCAATGACAGTTTTGCCTGGGCAAGTACTGAGCAAGTGGTTGAGACACAGACCTGTGAGAATGTACTGGCATGGAGATTGTCAGTTCTTGATTCATTTCTTTAGACACCTATACATTTTGTATTGAGTTCCAAAGCACTTTAGCAGCTGTGGGTAGAATTTGAAGATTTCTTTTTTTTTTCCCAAACAGCAAGTGAAATGTGTTTCTAGTAACATATTTTAGATTCATAGATGGAGTAGGCAGTACTATTTTTATAGTTGAGGAGATGAACCAGCGCATTTCCAAGGAGAAGTGAAGGATGCCTGGACAGAATACAATATGTTTGTTGTAATCTTTGAATATTATTTTGCTAAGCATTCCTACATTATTAAAATGTTAAAAAGATAATGCAGTGCTATAGACGGTTTGCATTCCACAACCTCTAAAATAAATGTGGCAGAGCCTGTAATAGGGCTATAAAATATTTACAAAATAATAGATGTCTGGTGTCAGAAAAAGGTACGTTTAACCAGCAAAAACATTTAGTTTCACCCAGACGAGAGTCACATTTTGTAATAACAGATCTTATACTATATTTCAACCTTTGCCCAAATTGTATTATAATTTTCAACTCTGAAATTCATCCATTCCAGCCAATCCAGACTGGCATAGATCAGCAAAGATGAAGGGTTAAGGTAGATTTAAAGCAAATTTGCTTAGACATACAGCAACATGACCCAGGAAGACTAAGCTGTTGCATAGTCTCATTTTATGGATACTCATTAAATATACATTCACCTTTGTCAGCAGTGTGTTGTGATGTGTCCCTTGGTGAGATCCACCTTGGTTTCAACCACTGGCAGCATAGTGCTGCTGATCTTGCTGGGTTTTATGAACAAACTTCTGATGGAAGATTTTTACAACCTACTGTAACAGGGGTGTGATGTGTCACTGATAAATTAGGTATCAGCCATGTACACTAGGAAACCACTCTGTATTTGTTGATGTAGATGAGCTGGTTTTCTCTGGAACTAATTGCTGCATTTACCTTTGTTACCTGTTCACCCTATTCAGCCTGAAAATTGTAAAAGAGGTAAAAGCTTGTGTTAATCTCCTTTCAGTGAGGAAAAGACTGATGTACCCTGCATTCTGTAAAGAAAACAGAATCAAAGGCAAGCAGGCATAACTGGAGACATGTTGCAGCAAGTGAGGGTTAGAAGGTTGTTGGCTCCAGACATAGTACGTGCACTCCTGTGTTTTGGCCAATAGTGCAGAATCAACCATACTTCTTGTTCTTCTGGCTCTTGTGCAGAGAAGTGGAGTTGTGTTGAAATATTAAGTAAGATATTTTTTGAAATGTGAATGCCCTTTGTCAATATATGACAACAATTGCACAATTACTTTGATACATGCCTTTTATTTATGTGCCAGCATATAGTTTTTTTTTCCCTCACTGCTGAATCCACCCAAATTTCTCTTGAATCTTCATTGGTAAAACAGATCTAAACCATCATCCAACCCAGCATTCATAATTTTCTGAGAATCCCCAACTATGCAAGTAATTGACTAAAAATTGGTGATCTAGTGGGATCATCTCAGGCAGCCCAGCAGCTGGAGCAGCAGGCACTCTCTGTTCAGGAAGGGATACTAATAGCTACAGAAAGAGATTTTGCAGGGCAAGGTTTTACAGCTGCACAACTCGTGTACTTCTGAAAACTTTCTAATTCTCATTAATCTGCTCTTGTAAAAATTAAACCCACCCAGGATTTAAAACCTTGTGACATTACATCTGAGTTGCAAGTATTTTGTAGTCTGAAAAACAACAGGTTTATTTGGAAGATTCTCTGGAGTCTTTGGCATGCCTAATCAGAAATAAAATTCCTAAGAAATTAAGTATCAGCATTGCTGTTTTACCATAGCCAAACAAGCAATACTTCTGAAATGAAAAAGATACTTCAGTTCAGCCCGCTGAAGAGTAGTGATGCAGTTAATCAAATAATCGGTCTAGCTACAGAGTTCACTCGATATTGCGGAGCCATCCAGACATTTCCTGCCATAGCTTCACTATCTCGAGGAAATGTGTTGTAGCATATTTCACTGCACATTTGTGTTTGAGATGAAAAGTTTTATATTTATAGCTTCCATTCGTTTCTCATCTTTGTATAGAAACAAAATTGGTTTTCTTTAGAATGTGTCAAACAGATTTATTTCATGTAACAACCTCTCATTCTATAGAACCTAGCCCTTTTTCAGTCAGGCCTGAAGTACAAGGGAAAACATTTTATGAAACTTAAGGTAATCAAGGGGTTAATAGATATACTGTGCTGTCTGATTTGCATGTAGGTTTGCAGTGGAATTTTTCTAGAACAGAGCCCTACGGGTTTTTCAGCCTCATTTCTCAGTAGACTGCACAACTGGTGAGAAAGTAGGTATTTTGTCTGACAGCCATTAGAGTCTCATTATTCAGCAAATGTGGAGATAAAACAAAACAGATTTTGAAATTCCTTATCAAAGTTAGCAAACTCTGTCTTAATGAGTGTCAAGAAATAATCTAATGCTCTTTGTTGTTTGTTTTTTTTGAGTGATGCCAAGATACAGGACAGAGTGCTTACAAATGCTGTAAAGGTCGTGACCGTTAGTGACTTAATTGCTTTCCTCCTCTACCCTTTATAGCATATATTACTCATAGTGTTCATCTTTTTCTACATAAAAAAGGATAATTAAATGTGTGTGTTCTACTCCTCTATAGCAGTGTGAGCCAGCAGAAGATAACGCTCTGTGAAGAATGGTTTGAAACTTGCTTTTCTTCCCAAAGCTATTGTCTGCTTTTCTATTTAGTATTTTTTTTCTGTTAATACATTGAAGGAGGCCCTTCTAGTCCTTGTATTAATTCGGTCATTGGTCATCTCCCTCTATATCTTATTTTAGGGCAAAGAGATGTGCAGCAGCTATTGTTTCAATATGATGACTTACGTGTCTTCTCCCTCTGCCCCAGACCTGTGTCCCAGGTTTGTTTAGGCAGTCTGTCAACTACAGCATGGCTAAAGATGTTTCCCCTACACTGACCTTAACACCACCCTTAATTACTTTCAGCCATGCTTGTAACCTCTTTTTGATCTACTTTCATGGTTTTAAATGCTGCAAATTTTGTTACATATTTCTGTGCTTACAGCTAAAGCTTCAGATTTTTCTCTCTAAGTTCTTCATGTCCTTCACTTTGAGCTGTCCATATCTCTGTGTATGTCTTTTGTAATGTACTTTCAACATGCTAACTTGCACCTACCACCCATCAACCATTGAAACCAGCTTCACACTTTTCCTGGTCCTGTTTGCAAAGAGAACCCTACAAACAGCTGCCATGCTTACTTCTGTTATTCTTACCTCTGAAAATTTCTCTCTTTGTGGTAGATTGAAAAATAGAAGAAAGGTTGTGTGAAGTTTGTCTGCCAGACCAGTGCCTGTGTTGATGGCCAGTTGTTCTGTCTCTCCTGTGATTTCTTAGCTGTCTGCAGCTGTAATCTCTGCACTTAACCTGAACGTCACTTGTTCTGGGGGCCACCTTGTTCTCCATGCGGAATGCTTAGAAATGACAGATTTTAGCAATATCAACTAACTCGCCTCTATTCAGCATTGAAAGTGGGGAAATTTTATTAAGAGGAGTAGGGAGAAACAAGTGACACTTTTTTTAGTTTTATGTCAGATGTGCCAACCTTCTAAAATGTCACATTTTAGCTGAATTTTATTTTTCAATAAACACATTTTTATTTTGTCTTTATTGATGCCAATTTAGCTACAGTGATAAGCTTTTCAACAAAATTTCTTGGACTGTAGATGACTATAATTAATGTTACTGATTTTACCTTTGCTACACAGTTGATGAGGGAAAGAGCATTATACAATAGTCTGACAACCTGATTGATTTCCTTTTCCCCTTCTGTAATCACTGTATGCTTCAAAGGTTGTTTAATGCAGCCCAATATTTATAGGCATATTTGGAGCCGTTGAAATTATAGGGAGGACCTGAAAATTGGTTTCGCTCAGTACAGCTCTGCTGTTTTGGGAGATATGCTTGCTTTGCCTCAAAGCCTCAATTACTCTCAAAAATCAACACTTCAGACTACTACCTGTTCCTGATAACACAACTTAAGTGAACTCAAGATTATTGTAAGACAATCATTGCATCACATTTCTAGTAACCCACAAATAAACCTTACTTCCTTCCAGAAATCACTTTGTTGTTTTTGTTACCATAGGAAGTGGCATGGTCAGAAGTTATCTGAAGGTGTTCAGGGTCATACAGCTGTCCGTGTTTTTAAAAGCTGTTCTTTTAGTGTATTACACAGCACTGTAAACACAGCACTGTAAACACAACTGGTAGCACCAAAGGACTGCACATCAGTTCTGCTCATCGGTTTTGTAGCATTGATACAATGCAGTGATTGATATACATGGTTGCTGTGTTTCTCTTAACATAGCTGTTTCAGGCTGGAGATGGCATTAGAGATTGCCCAGCATTTCCTTCAGGGTTTCAAGAAGAAACAAATGCATGTATTTACTATTTTTTTTACCTTTACGAAGGAGAAACATAAATATCCAGACTGCCCAAAGCAGGGTTGTTTGGGGTTTTTTTTTGCTCTTTTCTAAGCTGCTGTGCAAGCAAGTGGAAGAATTATAGAAACAAATGTCCATTTCTAGGATGGAAAATTAGCAAATCTCTCAAAAGAGCTTCAGTGAAGGGCTATTTAGAGCAGTGGGGCTCTTTTGCAATATCTTTGCTGCCCTTACTGCCTGATGTGGGGTGGGGGCGTTGCACTGAAGGACCTGGCTCAAGGAAAAGGTGCAAGGCTGAATTTCTGGATTGATACATGAGTTTTAGAATTCTGCTTGATTTGTATTAAGAAACTAATTTCTGAAGTAAGAATCTGAATTTTAAGTTAATAATCCACTGTAAGTAGTACATAGATGTTCATTTAAAAGTCCAGATTAGAACTTTTACCTAGCACACACCAAAACCATCATTCTCACTTAAAAAAGTAAAAATTTAAAAAAAAAAAATTCTTCCTGTCCATAGGCACACTTTAGTATGGTAAGAGATCATTTTAAGGCATTTGTTTATAATGTGCAAATATATATATGTTATAAAATTGTAAACTCAAGTAAACCAAATGATCTCTGCTAAAGGTACTTTACAAACCAAACTGCTTACCAGAATCATTCTGGGGGTAAATACTTGTTTTGCTTTCTGTATGGACTGCATTGATCGCTGGGCTATGAGCAGGGGCAGAGCAGACGTGTTCCATTTGTTGTTCACCAGGAAAGAGAACAACCGTGACGAAGAAAGGCAGGTTGAGTGTTAGAGGGAAGCAGTTTTATGATAATGTTTTTTCCACTTTCTGGGCTGGGGTAAATTCCCTTCATGGAGCTGGACTAGGGTTTCAGCATGGAAAGGTAGGTCCTTTAGATTATGCCATGGCGACTGCATTCAGAGCAGCAGGGCCCGCAAAGGTTGGTCGATCTCTTAAGCAGGTCTTGCTCAGGGAGCTAGAACCTGTTTGATTTGAACCTGTCAAATGTTATCCTGCTCTGTGTCATGACTCTGGTACATAGTGCTGAAACGAGGCAGTACTAATTAGATAAATAAGTCTTGAATTCTAACATGGTGCTGACACAGACATAAGGCAAACAACCAGAAATATGTGAAAGTAACTTCAAAGCAGAATTGAAACAATGTAAGTAGGCAACGAGAGCATTGATATTACTGAGCCCAAAGCAATACTTAATTAGCTTGCTTTATTTTTTCCTTGGGCTCTATTTCAAAATAAATTCAGGCTTCAGTAAGAACTTGAAATGAACCATTGATTTACTTCTCTGGAGTCTTGAGGAAAAGGGAGATTTAAGGACAGGAGTTTAACACAGATGAAAAATGGCCTTTCTGTGTGGAGAAAGAACATAATCAGATACAGTACACCAGTACAGGTTAGATTTTAAATCAACCCCTTGCACATGAGCTACAATGTGAGCATTTCAACCTGACCCTAACTCTGAATCACATTTGCAGCTTTGTGAGGAGGTTGGTACCACCACGATCTCCTGCTTCCAGCTGTGCTCTGCTGAGTGGTACAGCAGAAGCCGGTGGTACAGCCCTGGACCCGGGCAGGAGGCACTCACTCGTGCACTTCTTTGTCCTCTGCCTGGCTCTGTTGGGCTGTGTGGGCTTGGCCCAGGTGGAAATCAGAGCAAATCCAAGCCTATCCTCAATAACGCTTTTCTTCAGAAAGAGCAAGAGGACTATAATCCTACCCATCTACATGTATTTTTTATGGTGACTACGGTTTGGAAGTATATATATGTGTGCAGGCTTTAACAGTTACGTTTCTGGGTTCTGCGTGAAGGTATTATTTGTTAGCTCCATGCTGTAAGTACAAATAAAATAGTAATCTTCTTTGTGCTTTGTATATACATGTGATTTGCATTTCCTGTGCTGTGCACAGTTGAATACTTGGCATTTATGTCTCAAACATAAAACTGTAAATAAGGGTGTTTTGAATTCTGTGGATTGAAAACAATAAGTTGTTATCAAAAGCCCATTTGGAGAAATGCAATTTTCTGATTTTAGAAGCCAGGAAAACCCAGTTCTGGCCCCACTGCAATGACAAATGTGCACTTAGCTCGATGTACTTTCTGTGGGAGTTAAACTGTATAATAACCTTACAATTATGATCTTTGAAGATGTTCTGCATTAAGCATTTAGAATGGGGGAGGGAAGCGTTAATTCATAGAGGGGCGTGTGTCTCTCTATGTACATCTCCATGGATGAAGAGCTTATTTGTGTCAGGAAGCTTTCCAGCTGATGGTGCTGTGTGAACCGAGGTGCTTTCCAAAAGCAGAGATACTGGCAGAACTGAGCCCAGCTGGATTCTGGTACCTTCTCTCTAGTTTTCTAGAAGTTTTCTTGTTAGCTTGTTATGCGTTATATACTCTAGAATTGCTGTGTATTATAGATTGTGAACACACTGTAAATCTAGGAAATATTTTAAAAATTGATGTACTACATCAGCTGGTGGCCAGCTAAGTGAGGAGAAGTGGGAAATGAAATCTGTCATTTTTCAATGATCTGTTAAATTCAGTGATGGAAAACCACCAGTCTGTGATGGTAATTGGTGGCCTGTGTAAAATGTATCTTACTCTATTGCTCAGGATCTCGCTGCGCAGTTTCCTGATGGTAAATCAATGAAATAGAAATCTGCTTCCTTTGGCTGGGCAGTTTCAGATGCAGGTTGAGAGCAGGGGCTGCAGGTGAGGTGGGATATGACTGGTGACTTGCTGCAAGAGGCAGTGTCTCAAGCTGGGGGTCTGCCTTGGTGGGCATCAGCTGATAGTCCTCTCTCACGGGAGGAGATGATTTCTGTCTCTAGGAAGTGTTGCAAAAGCACCAAATCTTTATGCTTACATTAAAAGATAAGAGAAAAAGAAAAGGGAGGCGAAATTACAATCCCCAAACCAGAAGTGGGTCTTTACATATTAACATACAGCTTGTGGTTCTGCAGGTGTATCACTCTTTAAAGGCCTGAACTGGAACCTTCCTGTATTGCACTCAGGTTCACATGTATCCTGGTGTTACGCCATTTGTTGGCTGGCATGATATTGCATGCAACAACAACAACAACTCTAGCTTCCTGTAATCTGAATTTGTAAATGGCAGCAGCTCACAGTGTTTCCCTTGTAGATGTTTACACCTCTGAGAACTTTCCATATTGAAAACTCTCCCATCTAGAATGTGAGCAAATGCTATATATTAAAACCGTGTATTTTATGAAGACTTAAAAGTCAGATAGATGTTCCTGATTTTTGCAGATGTGACTTAATACTGTAGAGACCTTAAAATTGAATGAACTATGAAATATGGTTTAACATCTCTTTCATTTGTCCTACTTTATCAATCAAAATACCATCAAAATCTGGATTTATCATTATTCTGGTCCTAATAATAGTCTTTGTATTTGATAAATTTCAGTGTTTAATACAGTTTGTATCATGTGATTTCAGAGTATTTTTATCTCTATTTTAAAAATAACAAATCTTTTATTAGAATATTCTTTCTCTTGGTTTTTAACAATCTAAAATGGGTGTACTGCAATGCATTTCTGGGAAACATGCCAAAAACTCTGGGTTGTAGTTTCAGGAGGCTGTTTGTAGTTCATGTGTGCTTCGAGTGTGTGTTGTATGGGGTGCAATCCTGGTGGCACAGCACTGGCCTGGTGCACAAAATGATGGTAAGACAGACTCTGGTTGCTGTCAACATAAAGTCCAAGGACTCATACTTAAAAATTACCAAGTACTCAAAATAAACCCTAGTTTTTCAAATCAGTTCTACACTATTTAAAACCAGGTTTCAAACGGGAGTAAGTATGTACTTTTAAAGAGACTGCTGTTATGCTGATGCTCTACTTGCTTAGATGATAAAATTTGATGCCTGATGTTGAGTGACAAGTCATTTCTCGTGTCCATTTTGTCAGGCATGCTCAACCAGAACCACTGTACTGTTCCCATCCTGTGTTCTTTAGAGGTGGGCTTGTTCTACTGCCAGCAAATAGTGTGGCTGATGGTCATGAGGACTGCAGCTGAGAAGCTCAAAAAGGAATGGCAAAGCCATTGAGGGGCATTTGAACACTGGCTCTGGCACAAAGTCCCTCTTTAGGTGCAGTTGGGACATTTACTCTCTCACCTTGCAATTGCCACCTGTAAAATGATGTAACGCCTGCCTACCTCTCATAGGAGCACAGAAGATTGACTCGTGTTTGTGAAGTGAGGCAGGAATGCACTGAATGCACACCCAGATATATGGGGAATTGTTCTTGCAGAAACCTAAACACATTAGTAACTGTGTTCATGTGTGTAGGGTAGAATCAAGCCGTTCCAAAGGCAAATGAATTCCTTTTCAGAAATAGTTTTGTAATCCCCAGTGCAAAGGCTCACATGTCGCTGGAGAGAACATGAGTTCTCTCCAGCCCTTAATCCTGGCTGCCTTTGGGCTTTCTCGGGCTCCTTGCAACTGGCCAAAAGCTTCAGTGTGACAGCAACAACAGCCAGCGTTAATTTGCTGAAGTCATTGCTCTTCACTGGTAACCTTAAAAACAGGGAAATCACCCCTTTTCTCAAATTACACACATCTCACGGTAGCATTTTAACGCCATTTCAGGGATGCTTCTGTCCTGTGCAGAATGAGATGAATTAGGCCCCTGTTGTATTAGGTTCGCTATAACTGCAGGACTACTACTGTGTGATTGGTTTGTGTGTGTGCAGCATGTTATGACACATGTATTTTGCTTCTTTTAGAAGATAAAGGAAAGGCAAAACCCAACACTGCAAGTCAGCAGTCCAGCACAGAAGTGGGTCCTTTCCTTCCCAAAGCTGGAGTGGCAGCAGTGGCACCTGTAACATCTGCCTCATCCTCCAAGAGCACGAATGGAGCACCAAACACAGTGTCTGAGTCAGAAGAGGAAAAAGCCAAAAAGCTACTTTACTGTTCGTTATGCAAAGTGGCCGTGAATTCCCTGTCACAACTAGAAGCCCACAATACAGGTGAGTATACATACAGTGCATACAGTTGCATGTTTTTATTTTTAAAATTCAGTGTAAGTTGCATGTTTTCTAACACCATGGTATCTACACTTCACCGAAGAGTCTTTTAGTTAAAACTTACTGGGGCAAGTTAGAACAACATTT
Source organism: Heliornis fulica (assembly GCA_013399135.1). Taxonomy (NCBI): domain Eukaryota; kingdom Metazoa; phylum Chordata; class Aves; order Gruiformes; family Heliornithidae; genus Heliornis; species Heliornis fulica. The sequence continues at coordinate 1,246,996 of VXBZ01010782.1, forward strand.
CTGTTAATGACAGTTTCATGCATGGTGTGGGATATTTTATCAAAGCTCTAATAACTGTCCTTCGTGTATGAAAAAAGGACTACAAGCATTTAGTTGACAAAAATCCCCACAGTTCACGTTACCTAATCAGATTCCATCATACCTCCATAGTGGGTATCATAGTATAATCATAGTGGTTTGTGTAACGCCAAGATTTCTAAAATACCAGTTCTCCATCTCTTTTCTAGTTCATCTCACTATCTCTGCTGTCTATTTATTTTCTGGCACAACTAACAGTAAATTTTGTTATTTGATATTTTTCATAATTGTAGGGTGGGCTCCATAGATTTCCTAGAATCTTTTGATTTCTGCAAATCAGATATGCTCCCTTTAAAAGGCTGTAAGCAGCAATCCCTCTGCAGCTCTGTCTGCTCTGTGATGTGCTGGTGATGTAAAGCTTCTTGACAAACCATCAAAGCTGGTTTTACAGCTGTATTCCATTCCTGAAATGGCCAAAGCAGCCATTTCTTCCAAATCAGAGGATACTTACTGAAGTATTTCAATTCCTCGGCAGATTTTGAGTGATCGCTGTGGTTCCTCTCCTACTCTTGGCTTGGTCCTGCTTTGTGATTCACCAGCTCTATGGATTTTGGCAGAAGAATAAGCATCAAACTCTGGTTATAGAGCCATATGCTGCTCCCAAAGAGGGGCAGTGATCCAGCATGCCTGTTGTTCCCTATTTTGTACAAACCCCTCTTCCATTGTCTGGCTTCCCTTTAGATTGAGGAAGTGAGAATTACACTGACCAAAGCTGCAGTCATCATTAATTCCAATCTGTGGCGACTTCAGCATTCTGCCTTGAAGATGAACGTGTTACCAAAAGTCCCAAGGCTAGTGGACATGATTGCATGTTGCTGACCATTAGCTCACCTGTGTCTCCTTGCCCACTAGGCTCCAAGCACAAGACCATGGTGGAGGCTCGAAACGGTGCTGGTCCCATCAAGTCTTACCCTAGACCTGGGTCCCGGCTGAAGGTGCAGAACGGCAATAAAGGCTCCGGACTGCAGAACAAGACATTTCATTGTGAAATCTGTGATGTCCATGTTAATTCAGAAATTCAACTTAAACAGGTAGCTTGCATGTAACTGGACCTCCTTTGTTATTTTTAGTACAATTGGAAAATTGTAGGTGGGATGCATGTCTATGTGAAGATGTTTTGGAAAAAGATGAAGTTAGTATTTATTTTCTGTGACCCCACAACTATTTCTGAGTAGTTCACCTTAGCTCAGGTTCTGTGGAGCTTGAGATTCACAAAGTCAGAGGTGGACAAGGTGTCAGTGTCAATGAAAAACATACAGATGTAGTTTACAAGTTTGCTGTGGCTCAAGAGAGATTTGAACTTTGGTCCTGTAAATGGAGGAAATTCTGAGTCGAGTTTCCCTGAATTCCTCTTTAGAGGCTGTTTCAGTCTGCTGGGATCCTTCTGAATACTGGATGAGAAGGAGAATGTGACTTGAATCTGTGGGTTTGGGACAGTCAGTGGGAGGCTAATACTGCAGATATGTCTGAACTGCATAGAGCAACACTACCATTAACAGCATAGCTGTATGAACGTGCAGCCCTGCTCTGTCTGAGCCAGTTAGCCCTGAGTTCAGAGCTGTGCCAATACAAATATGTTCCTTCCGATACCCGAATGGGAATGTCTGACTGGAGGGTATTGTGCTGTGTGGATGTGTCTTCTCATTCCCTGTTATTTCAGTTATCTTTAAGATAGTGATAAATTGCATGGTGTAGACATATCCCTGGGTACTGGTTCTTCCTTCAGCTAATACTGAATTATTTATACAACTGAACAGCATCGGTGAGACGGAAATTTACCTCCTACTTCTGAATATCCCTATGACCTAGTGGTTACAGCTCTGCCTGGTTCAAAGCTCCTCAAGTGGAAAAAGGAAATAATAACCGAAATATCAATAATTTGCAAGCCTCTATCAGATAACAGAATTTTCTGTATTTGATTAGTTTCTGATTCTCTATTTGATGTGCTCCAAATTATTATGTTTCATTTAACAAAACTAATCTTTTCTCACTCTAAAGAACCTACATTATCATTATCTTACAAACAGGGGCTTAGGCATATCCTACTGACAAATCAATTTCAAACTCAAAACTGAGGAATGTTTAAACAGCTAATTAAATGTGAGGATATTTATTTCAGCACATCTCGAGCCGAAGGCACAAGGACAGAGTTGCAGGAAAGCCTATGAAGCCTAAATATAGTCCTTACAACAAACTGCAGCGCAGCCCAAGTATTTTAGCAGTAAGTATTTTTATTTCTCATCACTGTCTATGTGAATTTGTGACCTTGGGGACTCCCACCACACGGAGACAGGAACATGACAGACCTGACACTTCCGCAGCGTTTCTCTCCCCGCAGGCTGAGTCTGCGTGGGGATCAGATTTGAGGATAGTTATGTATTCTGTCTGCCCAGTCCAAGGCATGCAGACAGCACTGCGAGTGTTATTTACTGTGAGGAGGGAAGGAGTAATCAGTAGAGTGGGGAATGAACTGTGTGCCCCACGGAAAGATATCGACTCTGCTGGGCTAGTGCACTTCTCCTTGAAGGCTGCAATGTATATCCTCCGTCTTTCTGGGCACCCGAGATAACTCTCGGTTATAACGGATGCAGCCAGGGAAAAGGACATAAGACGTTAAGGTATAAAAAAACTAGCGCTCCTTCTGTGCATACAGCAAAGCAGGCTGCTCTCTGCCTGTATTTTGTGGGTGCAAAGGAGATATCGGGTGTTTATGCATATTGATTGCCTATATGCATGCTCCAGCTGTGTCTGTCACTGGCTATCAAAACACTGCTCCTGCCTTTGTGCCCCTAGAGTTCCACTTTCACACCGACCTGCATTTCCAGGAATTCCCCAAGCTGGTTCTGCCGGCTGCAGCCTGAGTTCAGGCTGGCTCTTGTGCAGCACAGATTGTGTGTTTATTTGCTTATGACTCAGCCTGTATTTTATTCATTAGGGAAAAGTGCATGCCCCCTACGGCACACAAACAATTTCTAGGTTGGAAAGAGAGAGGTGCAAATGTGTGTGCGCGACAGTAAGCACATGCAAAGCCTTTAAAAGCTGAAATACGTGACTATGTCTTTGTAATTGTATAGAGCAAATTGAAAATGCTGCTGGCTTTCTTGGCTTTCTCCCTGTTCATGGGTTCTGCTCACACTAATCTTCTTCTTCATTTGCGTAATACATCATTTTATAATCTATTGCGTAAGGACAGAGCTCCACTAATAAAAGAGGGCCGTGAGTATCTATACCCCCACAAATATGGGATGGTGGAGCAAACAATTTTCAGTAAGACTGTAGTCTATATATTTCTGATCAGCTTTTTCACCACCACAAGCACCAGCAAGGATTGTAGATCATAAACTGAGTAATAATTCTTTTGCTGAAAGAATTCTTTATGGTATTGATCTTAGAAAATATTTCTATTTTGAAAAGAGCAGCTCTGCACTGGCAAGTAACAAGCTGGCTGGATTTACACTAGTTCCTATCTTGACCACTCTACTTTTTGACAATTCATTTCTGCAAGTGGAAAATCTGACTTTTGACATGGAACTCTTAATCATGGGAAGGGGGGGTTAAGTGATTTATATAATTTAATGTTGTTCCCTTGCAAATTGTGCTTGCTTCTAAATGTCAGTGTGACTTCCCCCGACACTCAAGAGATTTATGTATCTTTGAAGAGATGGATTTGTTGCTTTAATTGCCATGGGAAGAAGAAGACAATGTGGGAAATGTTCCTAGGCAGCTGACATGAGGCCTCTGTGAAACCATGGGATACCCTTTTTCAGGGTTCATTTTTTGCGCTCATGCAGAAGTCGGTGCAGGGAGAATTTATGCTGGTTTTTTTCTGTGTTTTATTCCAGGCAAAGCTTGCATTCCAGAAGGACATGATTAAGCCACTGGCACCCGCTTTCCTTTCATCTCCTCTGGCTGCGGCTGCAGCTGTGTCATCGGCTCTGTCCCTTCCTCCCCGTCCCTCTGCCTCCTTGTTCCAGGCGCCTGCGATACCACCAGCTCTCCTCAGGCCGGGCCACGGTCCCATCCGGGCAACACCTGCCTCCATACTTTTTGCACCGTACTAATTTATTGATGTGAAAAAAGATATAACTATGGCCAGTAGAAAGGGTAAAAGAAAGTCAGAAAAGAGGTCCAGATTTTTAAATTTCTTTCTCTTTTAAAATGCCATCCAGCAGGACACCTCAGCCACCCACACCATGAAATCCATCACTGAGGGTACTGCATTTTGGAGTCTAGACAAATCTCTTTCACAGTGTCTTTCTGTCTCTCCTTTTCTAATCCAAATAGTGATTTACTAAAAATTCAATTGCTCATAAGATTTATACCATTAAAGATTCATCTATCTATTATGTTTTTTATCTTTTTTTTTTTCAATATGTATGATGCACCTTGGAATCAAGGAACGTAAAATATTTTCCTGACAGACTTGAAAACTAGGGTCTTCCTTGCTCACACTTATTTAAATACTTCTCTGAAAGCCAATGGGATATCATCTAATGTGGAAAAAAAGGTAGAGGAACCAAATGCTTGATTGTGGATAACCTCTCAAAAATTAATTGCATCCTTTTCTTTTTTCCAGTGTGCTCTTGTTGACAGGGATTGTGTACTGTCCTAGACCCCAGTACTGGTGTATCTTGTGTAGTACTAAAGACCTAACATATGTCTGATTTTAATACTTTTCGTTTCTGTGCAAATGTTTGCAAGCAATGCAGCGCTGAAGCTCTTAATTATTTCTTCCGTGTCACACTTTATTTAGAGAAATTAAAAATAGAAAGCCATATAACATAGAGTTAAGATTACTACTTGTTTGCTACTTTCATTTAACTTATTTTTATTGTTTCCTCACTGGTGTTGCTAAGTAATGTTTAAAGAGGAATAAAAAAAGCTTTTCAATTGCACATTACCACAGCTCACATGTGTTGTTCAAGACAGCAGTGGATCCATGTACTTGTACGTAATTATCCTTTTCTCTTTTTTTTTTTTTTTTCATTTCTAACTAGTTTCCTTTGTAATGATGCTGCATAACATTGTGGCTCCCTAATGCAATAATGTACAGAACATAAAATATTTATAATTGACCATATTCTCTGTTTACTGAATATATTGCAGTAATGCCCTGCCTATCTTCTTACCTCCCCAACCCTTTTATAAAGGTGATATCAATATGCAGTACTCAGACTGAAGTCATTCTGTGATGATGGGGACAACAGGTGAAGAAAGGGGGGAAAAAAGCAAACAAAATCTTTTAGATCATCTTTATCTGCAATCCATAATAGTAAAATGTCTGTGTATTTTTTTAAATGTACCTTTTCAATAAAATAATAACAAAATTATATGTGGTTCATGTGTGTGTTAATGGGTACAGAAACCAACAGCCTGGAACAAACAAATTTAGCTAAAGGAGTCTTCAGGAGGCAAATCATTAGAGTTGCAATAATGTATAATTACTGAACCTGTGTTTACTTCCCGTGTGTTTTAGGGTTGGTTTTTTTCCTTGCTCCATCCTGTTACAGCTGTTACTGGGGCTTTTTTGAAGTGAGGCTGTAAATGTTCGCTACATTGGAGATGCAGAGGAAGAAGCAGTAGAGCCAGGTGGGTGATTACAGTTTTATTATTGCACCAGCAAAATGTTATAGCATGTGCCATCTTGGATGGAGATGGAGGATTAAGGTTCAAACCTGAGACTGGGAGCAGGTCACTTTGGAGCCAGGACTCACTCTGTAGCATGGGTGTAGGCGGCTGCTTGATGCAGCAGGCTTTTAAGGCAGGTGCTTGGGGAAGCTTCAAAATGATCTTTTTCCCTGCTGAAAAGCTTGATCTGTTCTGTAAAAACGTTTGTTAATAGAAAGGGAAAAGTAAAGAGAACAAGATTAAAAAGACTCAACTGTAAGGCCATTAGGGTTAATACAAAGCTGGCAGGGCCATTGAAATGCACAAAGGCCAAAGAATAAAAATTCCAGGAACCTTATAAAAGAGAATTTACAGCCCAACAACTCAGTTGCAACACATTAGAGGCCATTTTCTGCAAGTGTAATTCTGCCCAATTTCCACCCACTCTTCAGTGGAGCAGTGGGCTGTGTTGTGAGGATAATCCACTGGAGAATCGCCTGCGAAGACACAGGTAAGGGAGTCTGGGGTTTAGCATCCTCTGGGGAAGCAGGTACAGTTGGGTGAATCCCGTAGCCTGAGAGAATTGCGCAGCGGTACATACAGGTGGGCACTCCTCCGTATGCATCTGTTTGTGTCTCATTTTGTACCACATGCTTGGCAGGAGTCGGGTTTAACTGCTCAGATCCTTTCAGAGGGCTTGCTTGTGTGAGGAGCCTGTGTCTGTTCAGCATGAAATACATTTACACAGCCGTGTTTTTAATGGGCTCTTCAGGAAACAGAAGCTGTCTGTTTATTAAAACCCATTTTACCTGATGAGAAATTTAAAATAATTGGAAGTTCCTGGAGTGGTATTTAGGTCACTAAGGTGAAGGAATGTATCAAGTCATTCAACAAAGAGGAATTACTTAACCTGTAAAACACAAGGAGCTAAACTACTATGATTGTAAGCCAAGAAAGACTTATGTCTGGAGTCATATTCAACACCCTCTGTACTCTTTGCTGCATTAGCATATATTTTGTGTGCTGTATCTCTGCTTGCTACCAAGGTTTTGTCCATGATGTGCAGGACTGAGCATTTGAGGTGATAATTACATGGTAAGTGGCAAACCCTCTCATTATGCCTGCTGGGATCTTGCATTTTAGAAACGAGCTCTACATGAGAAGGAAAATTTGTATCATACTCGCACAAAGGCTATCAGCTCCTTTTTGGATATGTTAGGATGTTTTACATTGCAGTAATGCTATTGCAGTCAGCTGGATTTATAATTCATGGATTTGCTATAACAAAGGAGGAGTACCAAAATGTGGTATTTGCACCACAGTTGCAATTTTGAATAAACAGATTCAAAATACAAACCACTGAGGTAGTAAGGTGAAAGTAATTGGATCACATCCTCTCATATGTCTTTTGCTGTAGGTCTGTTCTCGCTGAGCTGCAAGTTGTTCCTGTGTGAGAAGCCAGAGGTTAGAAGTGGACACTGTGGCAGTCAGGGCTTGTCACCTGGCACTGCCATCTTTATATAGCAGGAGGAGGAGGAGGATACACACCAGGCACAGACACAGCAGCAGGAACTTTCTGCTGGTGTGTATGTGGCTGGATCATGGTTCCCATACTGCAAAAGGTTTATAATAGACATACAATTTTAAGAAAAACAATAGATGTAGGATTTCTATGAGCATGTGTACTTCTCTATTCTGCAGGCAAAAACAGTAATAAAATCTTTCCCTCTTATTTTGGTCAGATAGTAGAAGGAAGAAGACACAAGCTAGCACGTGTGTTGTCCTGTCCATGTGACGACTTGAACTCTTATGATAACGTCCCACTGGGTCCATTTACTGATAAACTCATAAATCTTTCCTGTAAGGAAGATACTATTTCATTAAAGATAAAATACCTTATTTATAAAATGCCTTTCTCTGTGATCTTTGGCTTTAAGTTTTGTGCCAAGAAAAGTTTTGCAAAAGGATTTCTCACATTTGGCAGGAAAAAAAATAAAACAGAGAGCAAGGGGAGGGGGGTGGTTGTTTAAAGCTCTGCAAGAAGGATTTCACTATCTTTATGTATCTGGAAACAACCCAGTGGAACCTCACTGTATATCTTTTGAACATGTCACCTTGAATAAGTGAGGTACTGTACTATTTATTCATGCTTGGTTGGATGGTAAATCTCCGTAGCTCTCACCTTCTGGTCGCAGTGGTCATGATGGTTTTCTTACTATGCCGAGTGTATTTTTTCTAAACATTTTTTTTTCTCAACATTCTTGTTTCAAGTGACACCCTGAGTATCCTTAAGCATTTGTTGGTATGACCAACATTTCCAACAAATCTCTATGTTTGGTTTTGAGAATTCATAGCTCTTGTAATGTATTTTTACTAAAGTAACAGTGATTTAGAAATACTTGTTTGGTTTAGTTTCCTAGACACATTTATTTGTATTGGTAGAGGGCTGTGCTAGATACTGAACACCAAGAGTCAACTCCTGCCCAGCACCAGAAGTGGAGAAGGCAGAATCAAGCCTGTTGCCTTTGAAAGGCTGCAATGAAGAGAGGTCACAGTAGCTGGGAAAAGGTCAACTTTCAAAAATGGCAAGAAGGAGGATCTGGGCACATGGAAACAAGTAGGTCACTGAGATTGGCCAACATGGGTTTACCAAAGGTGAAATGGTGCCTGAGCAGCCTGAGCACTTTCATACAGACATGGGGAGAAGCGAGTGCTCTCCTTGGGCTTTTTGACAGCCTCTTAGGGGTCCCTGACAGGAAATGGGGTCAGCATGGGGCAGGGTGGCTGTAAAAGCAGCCAGGCCACTGGGCTCCATCTGTTGGGCAATAGTCCACAGGTTGCAGCAGCCTGTTGAGTGCTGTTCCTCAGTGCTCTGTAACACCAGACATACTCACCAGGGAGTGCACGGTGAGATGGAGAGCATTGGTAGTGTGTGGCTTTTAACGCTGTGTGTGGGGGCTGCTTCTCCAGGCTGGAGGTGGGGCTGCTGTCCAGAGGGATCCAGCAAGCTGGAGGGGTGGTTTGCTGGGAACCTCACAAGGGCTTCTGCAAAGACCAAGCCCTAAGTCTGGGAAGGTGCCATCTCGTTCAACACTGTAGATGGGACCCACTGGCACAAAGGCAGCTTTGCGGGAAAGGACCCAGGCAGGGACACCCGAATTTCGTGACGGACAAATTGAACATGAGTCTGCAGTGCGCCCTTGTGGCAGCAGAGCTCAGGTGACTACTGTGCTGCTTTAGCAAAACCATGGCCACCGGGTTAAGGGACATGGCAAACAGCTCTGTGCCACGTTTTGGGGCCTCTGGTAAGAGATGTTGACAGAACGGAACAGGTCTGGGGGAAGTCCACAACGGTGGTTAGGAAAAGAGCACGTTGTGTCCCAGAAAGTGAGATGGGTTTGCTGAGCCTGGAGAAGGCTGTGGTAGTTCTGGCCACAGTCCTCAAGTGTCTGAATGGTGGTTACAGGGAAGAGGCAGACATTTCTCAGAGAAATCCCCCAAAATGTTGAGAGGTGATGCTCAGAAGGGGCAGGAAAGAATGTTCTGGCTGCACAAAGGAACAAAGTTTTCCAAGTACAAGTGGTGGGTAAGTCAGGTTGCTCAGGAAGGTTGCTGCAATGTCTACCCTTGGGGAAGCTCCGAGATGCAGACAGATTAATGACTTGATCCAATTACAAATGTTTTGAGCAGGAGACTGGACTAGGTGACCTCAGGAAGACCCTGCCATCTTAAATGAGCCAACAACTCTAAAAGATAAAAAGGTCTTCTACTGAAAATTCAAAAGCCATCATTGTGTTACAGGGCAATTAGGAGCTGAAGGAAACTTTGCAGCACTAAATACTGATTATTCCAGAGTGCAGTGGGCACCTGCTTTGAAAGCCTGAAAAAAAGTGAAGTTGAGCATCTTAACCTGTAATAGGCTGAAGAAGGGGAGCTGCAAGAGGATGTACCTGGAAAGGTGAGAGAGTGCAAGCGACAGGGAGAGGAAATTACTTATACTGCAATATTGTGAGTGGATTTTGGAGGGGCTGAGGTGGTGCTCTTCAGTCCAATAAAGGCCTTAGCAGCAACTGCGGTGTAATACCTTTCAGTCCTTGATAATTTTTGCTAAAACAAATATTTTCATGAAGTTAGTTATTTAAATTATAGGAAACTGTCTAACCAAATCAATGTTTTAAAAAAACCCACCCTTATTGCCAATCTTGCTCACATCCTGCGCTCCCATCCAAGTAACTTCTATGAGTGCAGGAAGCACCATGGCGGACACCTGTTCTGCATTTGTCTCTGGGTGCTTGTGCTTCGGAGCAGCAGGCTGGGCTCTGAATTGCATGTTTCTTCTGTGCCCTGTCAGACTTGCAAAAGGAAGATCAGTGCAAAAACCGGTCATATTTTTTTAGAAGAGTATTATGGACTTTAAAGGTAATGTTGGCAGCCTATTAAAGTAGCAGCAAGACAATGCATTGTAACAGGAGACAACGCGCTGTGCAGCAGAGTAAGTCTGGCTGAATCTGATAAACATCCACTGGTTTATGCAGGTAAGATGCTGACTGCAAAAGGACACCTGCTACTGCAGCAGCAGGGTTAGGTAAGATGGAGACAGATTTCACTGTCTGGAGAACTGGCTGTCAAAATCCACAGTGCATAGATGTGCTCTCAGACATAAATCCCCTATGCAAATTTTTTTTTTTCTGTCTGAACACAAATTCAGGTCTGTACGAACAAAACTGACTACTTTTACCTCCCTGAAATAAAAGTAGGGAAGATACTGTGATTTTATCACGTGAGCCATCGAACAAGACTGGAAGGTGGATTTTATACCTTAGCAAGAATTTTTGACTGACCATTAAAAAGTATTTGGGTGCCTCTATTATTTGTCTAAACTCCACGAGACATAAAGGGAATGGGATGTTAAGGACTTAGTTGAACTGAAGCAAAAAGTAGTAAAACATATTCCATCAGCATAAAACACTTGAATGAGTTGTGTGAAGGGACAGAATGTGGTTGGTCTCTTTACAGAAGGTGGCATAGGTTTGGGTTTCTGCAGTGGGTTTGCCAGTTCAGGAACCACTTGGAAAACAGCAGACTGCTTTCCCTTGCACAGAAAGCTCAAGGTGCCCTGGAGGAAAGGGATGCCTTCCCCATCAGATGGACTGAGGAGAGGAACAGGCATGGCCAGACTCGCAGGCAGAGTAAGTGCCAGGTTGGCCGCACACAGCTGTGTGAAGCAGTTGCATCAGGGAGGTCAGGCTTACATGAAAGCATTTCCCTGTGGTGATTCTGAAAAACATATTCATTAGGATGTGTTAGCTACTGTGAGCTGTTTTCCTAGACCAGGAGCAGCCATGGCACGCAGGCTTCTTTTTCAAAGGCTGTGGTTTTCACTTTAGATCTATGACATATTTTCAGTGTAATTTCAACCCAACACACAGAGCAGCCCATTGGTGCTGTCAGGGCACTACGTGTGAGCCACAGCTTTCAAGATACTTCAGGCAATGAGCAACCTCACTGGCACTCCAGACCCAAAGACAGCTCTTGCCCAGCAAGGGAAACTTCCATTTCGTTTTACCAGGATTTTGTGTTTTCTTCGGGAGGTCAGTCACTCATAAACATACGTCATTTTTGTTTAAGCCTTCTCCACAGGGACATCCACACAAGGTACTTTTCCATTCAGGCACTTCCTATTCTCCCGCTGTAAGGGGGAGGTTTTTCCCACTTTTTGAGAGTGGATTTCTGTCAGCCAAGCTCTTGCTATCCCTTGTCTGATCCTATTGCATCATCGTCCTGCCTTGCCTTCCAATTATATCAGTTGACACTTTGATCCTCTCTCTAGTTCCTTCCTTGACCACATCAAACCGTGCCACTTGTTTCTCTGGCCCTCTATCAGCCTCTTAAGTATCAGTTCTCAGAGCCTATCAAGATGTCAGCTCTCGCCTCCATCTCCTGATTGAAGTCTGTTTTCATTTTCCACCAAGTGCTAGTGAGATTTTTCTCATTCTGCCCTTGAACTTGAAAGCAGCTCTGTAGATAGAGTCACCAAACACTCCACCTTCGACATCTTCCCTCCGGCTCGCTCACAGCAACAAAACCCCATCTCCCACCCCCAAACACCTGCAGGGAGAGTAAAACTGGCAGGAGAGTTAGTGATGTCAGATTTCAGTACACAAGAACACCCAAGAATAGGGGACAACACAGCCATGACCCTTCTCATTTTATCTGTCTGAGCTCTTCCAGCCTTGGCTGTGCTAAGCACATTTTCTGGCAGATCTGATGCTTGCCTTAGAGGGTCAGCGATGCCTGCAAACACTTCCTTTTCAGGACAGATTATCACCTCAGGAAGGCAGGTGGTAGCTTCATTCAAAGCTGATTTTCATGTTCAACTGTGCCAAATCAGGTTTTCACATGCAATTTGAATTTTAAGATGTTCCCTAACATTTGCTGCAAAGGCTGAATGAAAGAATGGATCTTCATTGCCTGGCTTCACCTGAGCTGCTCTGAGGCTCTCGCAGCTGAAGACTGCCATCCGCTACCAAACAGGGCAGAGCAAGAGCAAATACACTGGGTCCTTTCTTGCTTTTTCTTGCCTCCTGGTGGGATCACATAGGGGGTGCTCCTGTTTTGAACACAGTCTACCCGCCCCACCAAACCTCTGCTTGCAGCATCCCTGCAGTATGGGGATGCACACTGCATACTGTATGTATGCCCTGAACGTGGGCTGGCTTTTAATTTCCTCTCCTGATAGCTATCTGGCATACATTGGGGGGTAAGAGATCTGTCACCTCCTGTCTCCCTGCCTGAGTCTAAGGCTACAGTAGTTCCCTCCTGTATCTTGAAAAGTTAATCCTCTGGAGTGCCTGGAGTTGATTCCTTGCTCCTTCCTAGGGGCAGAGAAGTTTCCTCCATCTTGGCTTCCTGCTTCCTGCCTGCACGAAGAGGTGGTTGGAGTGACCCCAACATGAGATTTACCTGCGACTTTCACAGGTGTTTGGTGATTAATCATTCGGCCCCTAAGAAGAAGGAGGTGGGAACAGGAGCACAATGTCTGTCTGACACCAGTCTGGACTTCATTAGTGAATGCTTTTCACTTGTGACAGTTACTAATCCATAAATCCCACACGCCAGTTCCTGGCCAATGCTAAATAGATTCCAGTTATGTTGTCCCCCTTCTCTGCTACCCATCCATGGAATAGATAAGGGGTGGGGGGACATGCAAGCACTGACACTTTCCAGCACCTGAGCCCTTCGTGGTGCCAGCCTTGGCACCAGGCTCATAAATCAGCTTCGGTGGTTGCTCTCTGTAAATGATTTAGTGCAGGAACTACTGATCGGTGGTAGCAAAAGCACCAGAACTGTTCAGATGGAGACAGAGTGGCATAAGAATTACATCCACATTTTCAAGTACAGAAGTTAATTTTAAAAGTTACGACTTCTCTCCTTGGGACTGAATGCTGGGAATGCTCTTGTGCCTTCTAAATCACTTGAGCTGGGCTACTGCGCAGTCCCTGTCATGGGAACATGGCATTAATTTTAGCATCTTCTAGAAAATACTTAGCTCCTCACTTATGTTGCCTGTTATTAGTAATATTTATATTTAAAGGGAAATAATGGAAATTTGAGATATTTTATATTTAAATTTGTGTTCTGTAGTGACTGCCAGGGTGATGCTGCACTGGTAGTGGAGTTGGTTAGGTAGGCTGCATAGGACAGGGAGCTCTCACTGCCCCAAGATGGTTTGTAAACTGCTTGGAGGTCATATGCATTTAAGGAGGAAAACATGTTTACGCAGGTGTACTTTTGGACTGGTGGTATTTGTTTGATATTGTGAGTATTGCAAGAATTCAATTGCAATTTGAAGTGTGTCTGTTTTGTTCTTAGAGACTTGAACCAAAAGACTGTTTGATAGATGTTTGATAGATCTGAAGTTGGGACACTGAGGACAGGACTCAGTGCCAGGCACTTCCCCTGGCCACTCTGACCCATTCTACAGGCACCTCTCTTTGTCTGTGCACCACGGCCTGGTCACCTGTAAGATATATTCATACACTAAAACCCTTGTATCTTTCCGGGCTGGTTTTCTTTTTTTTCTCTAGGGCTACAATTTTAACAACCTGATTCTGTGACTGGAAGAAGCTTCTGTGTGTAATGTTCAGGAGTTCTATCATTCTCCACAAGGCACACTGACATTTACTGGCAAAGGTCCCAAGTGAAGGAGTTGGCAGAAAGCAACTTGGGTGGTGACATGTATTTCTTTCTAGTCTTAAGCTCACTGCACGTCTCTGAAGTAGACATTCAACTCCCTTCTTTTGTAATAACATAGAACATTGATAAGGAAGGTAGAACTTTAACAGAATTTGTTAGATATTTCCAATATTTCAGTTAAAATGTTGGTGAGCACCAAAAGAGATTTTCTTCTTGGCATGTGAGAGAAAGGAAGTCTCTCATCCTGCTTCATTGTTTGACCTTGGATTAAGGAAGAAATACAAAATGCTCCTGCATCTTGTTCCTCGGGAGGCAGCAACAGAGAACTTGAGTTCACTGACAAAATGTTTGCTTCTCAATGTGATAGTATAAAGGAGAAATACCTTTGGGTTTTTGCCTCTTTAGTCTGCTTTCAAACATGCTCATGAGACTTAAATTGCGTGGTGCTGTTTGGATGCTATCTTCCACTGCTAATACAAACTGGACTTATGACAATGTTTGAATGGCATAATTGCTCATATCCTTCAATGAATCAAAGAGGAATAACACTGAATCGGTCACACAACAGAATTTAAACACAGCATACCTGCCTTACAAGCAGCAATCCTCCCAAGACTTTATTGATATGACCAGACATCCTTTAAAACATCCCATGTGGAAAATTTATTCCTGCCTTGATCACATCTTAAAGTATCTGATTTTTCCAAAATACACGTAGAGGTTCTCAGAGAATAAGGTCAATAGAAATGGGCTCCAGATAGCAAATAAGGTTTCTTTTAAGAAGGTATGAATCAAAAAGTTACAATCATCCTCTTTCATTTTAGAAATATATTGCACCACATTGTCAAAGCAATTGTCTTTTCTCATCATGACAGATAGAGAAGATGGAAATTGACAAATCTCTTTTGCTTGGTATTTGGAATGCTGATAGCAGTGATTGTTCCCACCTTCTCTTAAAGCTTGGCTGCATGCTTTCAACATGCAGTTCACACAACGATGCATTTAAAAGATCACCCACTCGCTTTTTGGCTTCATTCAAAGTAAGAAAATTTCCAATTCCGCGAGTGTCTTTCACATGCAGTTGAGACAAAGGGAGTTTTTTTAATATTGCCTGCTGATGAAAAGAAGTACCAGGACCTTAAAAGAAGCTAGTGATTCTTTGAAAAGTGAAACACGGGCAGTTCTATCAGGAATGAATCAAAGCAGTCAGTGAAACAGGCTGCCAAGCCTCCATGTTGATGGGAAATTAGCCTCTCACCCATTATCTGTTATTAAAAGGGAGAGCTAAGTGTAAAATGGAGATCACATCATGGCTCTTTTCTTTGCCTTACAATGGCAAGGAGGAAGGGATGACGCCATTCTCTTCATCCAGCCCAGTGCCCTGTCCATCACTTTGGGAAATTGTGAATGCCTGGCTTCTCTGATCTCTGGCACCTGGCCTGCAGCGTGGGACTCTGCAGCCAGACCCCAGACAGGGCTGCCTTGTCATGGCAGAGAACCTGGAGCCATTTCTAAGCTGATCTATAGGTAGTTATGTGTGGGCGTTGCAAAGACTTTCAAAGTTATTTGTATCTGACACCTCTCATAACAGTAGACCAGTCTGGCTGATTTTTTTTTTTTTTCTGTGTACTGGTGAGAAGGGAAGGTATTTTTGTCTGCATATACTGATGCTGCTGCTGGGGAAGGATCTTATTTCTGCAAACCCTAAACTAAGTAAACAAGCAAAACACTTCAGTTGCTTTGGAACTTAGGGTTTTCAGAGTTAAATATTGGAATAAGTAGAGTCTGGACAGCATCTCTTTAGAGGATAAAGAAACCAAAAAATTCCCACTCCCCAGTAGAAATGCATTTCCTCTCAGCCCCAGTTGAAAGTATGGAGGTAAAATAAGTGCCTCCAAAATAATAGTCTCTATAGTCATTGTGAAGGAATTGAGAGGTAACACCAAGCTCATGCAAGTTCTTCATACCAGTAGGAAAATAAGGGATCGCCAAGGAGTGCTCAGGAGAGATTGTCACACCTGGAATGTGGATTTATAGAAATATTTCAGTCTACTAAAAAGCTTTCATGTAAATTTAAAAAAGAAAGAAAAAGAAAAATATTTACTGCTACCTGAGAACTTCCAAGTAATTATGCTTGCTCCTTCTTATTTTTTAATAATGTATTGAAAATAATGTTCTCAAATACAGCTAAGTTTGATGAAGCTTTATCATTAGTTATTTATTCAAGCTTTATCATTAGTTATTGATTCCAGCTTTATCATTAGTTGGAACTTGAGTTTGTATTTCCTTCAATAACCCAGGGCAGAAGGAAACAGGAGAGAACTGTACCCCTGCTCTCTGTTGAGCAGAATCCTTGCAGGAACCTCAGTGAAGTCAACCGTGCTGCAGCTGTCCTGCCAGCTGTGCTCCTCCTATAGGCATGCCCATTGAAAAGAAAAACAGGGATATTTATATTAGAAACTCTTAATTGATATGCGGATAAAGACCAACAACCTGTGGTTCTTTCTGATGCTTCACTACCTTGAAATGCAAAACTTTGGGAATAAAAGTGTAACTCTCTTGGCTACCAGTAGAGTTGGCGCTAGGGATGAATAGTACATTGTTTGATTTGTGCTGCATCTCTGAGTGAAGAAAGCAATGCAGATAGAGTTTCTTATGGCCAGCAGCTGTTATTTTAAGATGAGTGCTGTTAAACTTGCAAATAGCTTTCCTTTATCTTCTTTAGAGCTACAGCTGTAAGTTGAAGTTCTGCACAACTGTAAAACAGTCTACCAAAGTCTTGTTTGAAGTGTGTCACACGCTTCACCCCCAAAGAATTATTTTATTAGGGGAGACCTCTGTACCAACATTGCTGCCCTAAAACCACAGATTGATCAGGAATATATTACCAAAAAACCCACAAAGCAACCAACCCAAAACTTTTTCTAAAGTACTTTCCAAATTACTTTCCTTAAGTAATTAGATTACTTCAGTTTTTACTGTTACAAGTCAATAAAGCTGTTTGCCACAAAACCTAACAAGACATTTTAAAAATGTGGCATACAATGTAATGTCACTTCTTGTAAAAACACATTAAAAACTTAACATTAACCGACATTTAGCATGCTATAATAAAAATACCAGTGATCCCTTTTTATAGGCAAATACTTTTATATTTTAATTAGTCAGAGCTCATAAACTAAAAAAAGGGAAAAATGTCCCAAAACCAAAAATACAAATCTTTAAATTTGGAAATATATATCTTAATCTGGATCCAAGCAACACTGAGCTAAGATCTCCCACCAAGGGAGATGCCTATACCATGTTTAGAAAATTTTTATACTCCATAATGCTAAGAAATTATCTGAAATGCTCTGAAGCAAAGGAAACTCTTACAGTTTGGAAAAATGAATACGAGCCTAAAGCCCCTCCCACTGGCAAGCCAGTCAGTGTAAGACCAAAGGACTACTGTAACTGGATTATTACAGGATTTCTACAGAAATTCAAAACATAATTGATGGACTCAAGGATTGAAGAGGACTAAAATATGAAACAAGCCCGATTAAGTTCAGTTTCACCCTGGACTGGGATATTCCCTAGAGCCAGCACACTAGGAAGGCAGAGAACGATTAAAATGGTACTGCTTGGATTGCGAGGGTCAGTCACCCACAGCAGACTGTGTCTAACAAAGTAACTCCTGCACTGCAGCAGAAGTACCCCTGGAAAGCAACCTGTGATCCCTCTGCTGAGTCCTGGCCTGGAGTGCCTGCCAGTGCAAGAGGGAAGTGGGTACTTGGCCACTTTGGCTATGACCTTTTCAACCATCCAAAACCCCAGTGGCAATCCCTCACCCTTGTCTTCTTGGGTCCAGTGAATAAATGAGCCACAGAGGGTGCAAAAGGGTGCAAACATCTCAGTATGTATGCTATATACCAATTTAGACTCACTAGTCTGAATGTAATTATGCTTAATGTCACTTCTAAACCTGTCCCATTAAGAAAACTTATACTGGTCTAACTTATGTTCTCTGAAAAAGCAACAACCTGACCTTAAATGAACTGACTGTGAAATTGCCCAGTGATTGATTTTTCAATTTAATTATTTTTTCTTTAGAAGTTAAATTTAAATGTGCCACTTTTCAGTCTACCAAATCTAGGTCAAATAGATGGGATATTAATAAAAACCCAGTCCTGTGTGAAATCAAGGGGTTATATTTAACAGTAAATTCAGTTCATGGATCCTGCAAACCCTGAGTTTGATGTAAGTAGCATCTCACAGAAGTCAAAGGCATAGGCCAGAGTTTTCCAGGCTTGTGTAGATAATCAAACCTGACCCAGGACTCTCCCACCCTGGTGCGCTTCCCTCTGCAGCAATTCTGGGCATCCTTGGGTGCTGAAAGTAGTAGAGAGTTTCTAGATTACAATTCTCATTGTCCTAATTTAATCAGTTTTCCTTCTACCCCTAAAGAAATTAAGTGAAGGAGGCCCTGCTGTCTGCCTTGCATAAGGATAACTGCAAATGAAGACATGGGATTGTTTCCCTTGGATCTCAGAAGGAAGCTGGATTCCACACTGACCCAGCAAGAAGGCAGCTGAGCTAAAAGGTGTTGAGTAGCATCCAGACCAGCTAAACCACCTCAAGAGGTAAATATTTAAAATATAGGCCTTGTAGGAGTGAGAAATCAATTACAATGCTTTGGCACGTGTGTGCTGAAACAAAATAACAAATGTGGAAAAATGTAATGGATCCATGCACTGGAGTTGATTTCCTTTTCTGAAAGAGACTAGTAGCTTTGGTGATGCTGGTCTTTTTCATTGCTGCCTGCTCTCTAATTTGCTGATAGACAATATTTAAGACAACAACAAGGGGTGAATCTCTCCCTGCATTCAGCTCTTGTGAATCACCTGTCAGGTGCCAGACACACTGAAACCAGCTCAGCCGAGCCAGCAGCTCCAGGCCACAAGATGCTGCCAACACTGTGCAGCTCATGGGGCCATGCTAGTGGCTGACCCACAGGTGCTGCCCAGCCTTGTCCGGAGGCCAGTGTTTGCACCACCTCAGTGGCACACCTTTGCCTGGGTTTGCTTTTCCCCCCACGCACACAGCAGTCCTGCGGTGCCTGACACTCTGTGCGAATTCAGGGCAGGTTTATTTCTGCACTTGACAGATAATGCTTTTGTATCAGGGATCTGATTAACTGCCCTGCTGAACGCCTCTAATTTATTCCAGCTCCTGGTCCAGATGGTTTAAAAAAAAGAAAACCGCTATGCCGTAAATGAATGTAGAGATGGCAGGCTGGACAAATGACAGCATACAGAAATAGGCAGTCAGAGCATGATAGGTAGAAACAGCGTTTAACAGTTTGCTGAAAAAGTAAACATTTGGGGAAGGAGAGATGGAGGGCAAAGATGAACAGTTACACTTGCTTTGAAAAAGAAATTGCTTCACAATCTCTACTGGGATTGGGTTTGGCGGGTTTTTTTAAGTGAAACCCTGGAATAAATGAGTGTGCCCTATCTGATGCCTCTTCAATTCATGATTTTTTTTTTTTAAATTTGTTTGTCTTGCATGTGGATGTTGTGTAACTGGGAGTTCCGATGGCCTGTTGAAAAGCCCGGAAGGCCAGACCCGGGAAGAAAAGCATTTTCCCAGGTGTGCTGATGAGTGCTGCAAATCCAGAGTGTTGCGTAATGCTCAATGGACCCAAGCAAAAGGTGCCGTCAACCGCCATCAGTGCAACCACTCAGACTGTGCCACTCATGCCTTGGTGCTGGGATGCAGAGGTCCTGCGGGTTGCAGAACAGCATGGTGGCTTCAGACACATGGGCCCCTTGCTCCTGTGGGTCAGTTCATTGACACCTATGGAGCATTCCTGGTTTCCCACCAGTATTCACGGCCCCTTCAGCCCACCAAGCATGTTTTGAGGACATCTGGTGGCAAAACCGGGACAACATGTCAGAGAGCCAAGGGTCAGTGGTTGAGGCCTGGTGAGTGGGTCCGGGGCAGCCTCATGGGAACTGGGTGGAAGCTCACAGTGAGAGTATATCATGTCTTTATGTAAAGTGTTCTGCACTGGGGAGCCATGATGGGCTCTACGGGATGAGTTGCTGTCTATTTTAAAACAACTGTGAACAGTGACAAGATTAATTAGTTTAGAACAGTTAAGAATTCTCCTTGGACACCATTCAAGTGACTTCCACCACTCTTCATGTGAAATGAATAGGAATACAAGCTTCAGGGTAATAAATATAACACTCTGGATAAATGTTCTTCAGTTGGATTTGATGTGGAAAAAAATCTCTTTTCAGAGCAGAAGCTTTGACGTTTGCCCTCAAACACCTTGCACCAGGCTGGAGAGGGTGGCAGAGGAGCTGGCACAGCAGGGGCAGAAGCCGCAGGCCTCTTGCAGACAGCTTCAATGGGCCGCAGGTAAGCTGTTGGAGGGTGTCACCCCTCTCTTTCACTCATTGCCAAGCTGGATCTGTGAGGCTATTAGGGTGAGACACCAGCATCAAGCCCTGAGAAAGCCCTGTCACTGAAGAAAGGGTTGGATGCTTTTTTGTTTGTTCCATTCTTCAAAAAGGCTCTGCCTGTATCTTGCAGTTTTGCTCCTTGGAGAAGTCTGCCACCACTGTTACAGACCTGCAAAATGCTCCAGGTATCTACATTACCTCCCACAACAATTTCTTTCACTTTTAAGTGTTCTCAGGACCTTGATTTAGTTGGTTGATGTTCCATTCCATGTTTGTGTGCTGTCTTCTGTTTGCTTTTTGGGTGATTTTGGGGCTGTTTCCACAGAGCTTCAGTTTAGTTTCTAGTTCCCCCATGATGTCTGCTGATAGACGGCTAGATAAGGAGATGTGTACACAGGGAGCGAGGTTGTTGTAACCCTGCTGTCTGTAGTACTCTCCTCCTCTCCCACTGCGTGCCATGTAATGGAAGCACTGGGGCTGGATTCAGACCACTGCAGTTATTGCTGAGGGCAGAAGTGAATTAACAGTTTGATATTCCTCAGTCAATTGAACATTCATTTTAAAAATCTAATAACTTACACCTCACGGGGAAGCACTGAAATTAAATTGTTGTTTTTCTCTTTGTTTCAAATCACTGAAAATTTCATAAAGGCCTCCTCTTTCCCCATTCTGTGGTGTTTACCTTAATTTGTATGTTGGGCTGGCTTGTTTGGTTTGGGTTTTTTCAGATGGCAAAGACTCTTCCTCTAAATAATAGGTGTCTGAATTTAAATACTCAATTTTCTGAGGGCACCAGTATTAAAGATTGGCAGACAATGACACACAGAGCTCCATTTACCTTTCAGAATGTCCTCATTTTCACTTTGTAGTATTACAGTTAGAGGTCAGCAGCTACTTCAAGTCTCAGGACTACAAGCTGGAAAGAAAGAGAAGCAGGAAGCTTTCAAACACTTATGTACAAAAACATCCACTCAGGATTATACTGTTAGTGCAATATCTCAAACTTTAAAAGCCCAGTTTACCACTTTTTTCTTCTTTTTTCTGAAGGTTGATTAAGTATCAGTGCCACTTGTGTGTTTTGTCCTAATTATATGACTTAAATAGGTCAAAAAAATGTGTTGAAATAGAATACCAATATTTTTGCAATATGCAAATGAAGTCAGATTTGTACTTACCTGTAAGGAACGAACTAAGTCTGTATTTCTAAATTAAAGAAGTTATATGTAAGGCCAATACCAAGACTCAATGACAGCAATCCTGTATTTCAGCGCCCTCTTCTATGAAATGAGAGCCCCATCTTGGCTGAGATAGCAGAGACAGGGTATACAAAGATATGTTGGTCCCCAGGGTTTAACTAGCTCTTTACACCCCTGGAGGTGGTGCAGCCCCTATTCTGACATGCAGCTGCTCACTACAGGAGCTGTAAGACTGGGACTTGCCAGATTGGCATAAGGGAAGGGTGCAGCCCTCATCAGACCCTGTGCAACACCTGCTTCCATGTCAAGTCAGTACAAGGCTGCACCAGCAAAGAGTACCACAACCTGTTCTTCATCTCGACTGAGGCTGGCAGAGGAGGCAATGAGCTTAAATTTGAGGAAGGATGATTTAAATTAGATGATAGGGAAGAATTCTCATGGTTTTGGTGAGTAAGCATTGGCATGCATTGCCTAGGCTTCGTTCTTAAAACCTACAACAGAGGAGATTTCACAACCTCTCAGCAAACTTTTGCCAAAAATTACTCACTGCAGAGTAATGTGTTGACAGATACCTTAAGATCCCTTGCCACTCTCAATTTCAATACCTTTATATGCACAGCTCATTGATTCGCTTGCTTGTTCAATCATTTGACATTTTAGCCCCAGTAATTACATCTAAAGGCCTGTATCAGCTGCTGCTATGGTTGTATTACACAGTTCTTTGATGCATTTTTACTAATTGGCTGCTTCTCCATTATTATTTAGTGCGCATTAACTTTTAGCTTGACTCATAGAGAACACTTCAAGTACAAGTGCCAAACAATAATTAATGCTGTTATAAATACACTGCAGCAAAAAGTAGAAACAGAGAGTAATGAGTGAAATATTTGCTGTGTTTTCCCCAGAAGGCTCCAGCCTCCAGTATCAACTGCTCACGTAACAACAGGGCCTTATGCCCTCCTGTTAGATTGGTGGGTTTCCAGTAAGCATTTGCTTTTCCCTGGAAAATTTCAGAGTACCAGTTATAAGAGTTGCAAAGTGTTTTCCCAAGACTAGCAGTCTGGCAGGGCCACCAGCCTCTTGCAACCTTGCTGTTCCTTTTCCTGCTCCATTCTTACTAGGGCAGAACTGATGTGGGGTTATGGACAGTGACTGCTGAGGGACAACTCTTGACTTAGAGGGACAGCTTGTTAACTGAAAAAGCTACACTGGTACCAGAAGTAGTCTTGATTTTGTCTCCAGAAAAGATGAGAACAGCTGTCTGGCTCACGTTGTGAAATGCATCAGGAAAGCTGCTGGGCCACAGTTTTAAGAAACTCAGTCCTACTTTCAAGCTAAATTACTAAAGACCCAAAGATGTCCCCATTGCTCATTCTGCCGCTGCTAGAAGGGTTTGTCACAAATACATTTTTCAGCCTCAGTCCCAAGTCTGTCTGATGGATAGCTAAACATAAATTGGGAAGTAAATTTTTATGATGTATAGTCTCTCGGATTCTTTTATTTATGGATTATTCAGTGCAGGTGCCTATCACAACACTAAAACTAAAACTGAGCTAGGTTTCATCATTTACGATTCATCTGCTATGAAAGGCTTAAATCATCCATCCACTAAACAGGATGATTCTGAACTAAATCATGAAGTCTTTATAAGCATCAGTCTTGCAAAGAAAAGAAATTTATGTTACACATTTTTTTTTGCATATACCAAGAGGCTATCTTGAATGCAGGGACTTACAAACCATCTCTTGAATACCAACAGCAAAGCTCAGAATAGCTGACACTAGAAGAGTAGCTACTGGAGTAGACATCTTAGCCCCAGTAATTACATCTAAAGGTTTCTAAGACAACCATGGGGTTCAGCAGCAATCCCCACCCCTCTGTATACCAAAGGGCTTCCAAAAGTCATTGGTGCTTTGCAAAACACAGTGTCTGTCACAGTGAAAGTTGTGTTAGGCAAAAGGACACTTCCTTTTTTGAAACCCCACGTGTATCTTTTCTGTGCAATTTGAGAGATTCATATCTGGCCATCAGAACATAACTTTGCAGTCTCTAGCTCTGCAGCTCTGCCCTTTACAGGCAGAGAGCGCAGGTAAAATGCCTTCAGGGAAGAAGATGGCTTCGTGTGCCTGTAGCAAAGGGTTTTGGCCTCTCCTTCGAGGTCAAAAGACTTGCTACTTCAGATCTACTGACGTGACTCAATCATAAACAGACAAGAAATGTAGTGTCTTAAGTTAAACACAGACAATATAAGAAAATGGTTGAGAATAGTTTAGATTCCACCTTAGCAAGCTTTCTTGCTTTTAGTGTACAGTGTTGGGAAAGCAAAACGCCTGTGTGAGGCTCAAGCAGCCATTAGCAGCTTTACATGCCAGGCTAGGTCAGCCCTCAGTGTCCCCTGCAGTATTTCCTGCTGTATTTTTACTTCGAGTGATCTTCCAGTTGCACTGTACTCATTACTCCTTGCACACAGAAAAGTCGTTCTGGCCCCAGAAAGCCTACAGCTTAGGCATATAGCAAACAAATTGATGTAAGGAACTACTTTTGGGCCTCTGGAGGGGAATAAATTGGACAAAAGAATTGAGGATAATAGATAATAACAGAAATGGCACTCCATGTAACTACTGTACTGTGAACACATCTTTCTTCCACAGAAAGATCTTCCTGCTTTTGCCCATCCAGCTTTTGGGGATAAGTGCCCTTCCTATGGCTTTTGGAGCAATCAGATCTTATCACTATTTTCCCTTAGTTGAAATTGGTGCCTGTTGCTCTTAGTAGTCATTCATTCATTCTTCATCTTTTCCCATAATTGCTCAGGTTACTTTAACACAGAATGTTCCTGCTGGTCCTCAGCCTCAGTAGTTTTTTTTGCCTGACCCAGCACCTTACATTCACTTGCTTACACAGCCCTCCCACCAAGCTTTCTAGCATTGTGCTCTGTTAAGATACAAAATATTAAAGAATAGTACTTTCAACCTCATTTCCTCCTCCTGAATCCTCACTCGCTTGTCCCAAGGTTTGTCCTACTCCCCCTGAAACCACAAACCATTTTTAACAGTTGCCTTTTTCTTTGTTTCAGTTCTGAAGAGGTCTTTCACCTGTCAAAGCTGGGATTAGGCTTCAAAATCAGATTGATCTCAATAATTGATTTTATGAAGAACAGATCTGCTGCTGCTTCCTTGCCACCTCTCCAAATACCCCTTCACCTGCAGGTAAGAGCCTTCATTTTACAGGTACCAGAGTGGACTAATTTTCCATCAAGAACATTATTACCTCTAAAGGTGGATCTTTACTAAACAAGTAGACTTTCTCCATTTGCATAATGCAATTTGAAGAGCATTTGAATGAGCTCTGCTTCTTTGCACTGAACTGACATGATATCTCACATTTCACCCAGGCACGTTGCCTGCGGCAGAGTAATGGTTTATCTGTGCAGTGTCTTTCACAGGCAGCAGTGGTATGTCAGTTTGCTTTTGGTGTGCTTTTTTTTTTTGTTTTAATCTCATGGCATTGCCTTAGCAAAACATGGAAGTTATTGCTCCAGCCTGAGGAGTAAAAGGTAACCCTCCCTAATCAACCCTCAAGTTTCTGATGCTTTCATTCCATCTTGGAGAGAATTATTCATTCAATATAGAGGAAGAAGTGATTCCCATCCCAAAGAACTTTTGCAGACTAAAACTTAAAAGGGGCATTTCTGTGGCTGGACCCCTGCCTGCGCCTCTCTGATAGAGGAAAAGTCTGCTCCTGTAGACTCTTCTATCTTGAAGCATTGTCAGGGCTGGTAAAAAATGAAACAAGACATCTGATAATATTCCTTACATGGCCTTATGCTGGTTCTCTGGGAATCAGTCTGGCTTCAGTCGTTGTCCAGCTTTGGTCCAAGTCAAGCTGTTTGAAAGTATCTCTCATTGTGATAATTCAGGTGCAATTACCTTTTCTTGATTTAACGAAGTTGAAATCACATTATTGTTGAATGCATATACTTTCTGGGTAGCAAAGCTCTACTGAATTTTCATACATTTATTTGATACCTAACACTTAGTTACCAGTCTGTAAATATCATTTGCTTATCTCACCTTTCTTGGCTTCAGAAACAAATAGCACAAAAATAAACTGGCTTGACTGAAGAAGCCTGATTTGGTGCCAGTCTAGAAATTAGCTTTGGCAGCTACTTGTCCCAAAGGTGTCTGTTTAGATGATAGGTCCAAAGGTCTGCATTCCTCCTGGAAGCCCCATAGGAACGTCTTTGTAGAGGGGGGGGGCTAAGTTGAAACCTCAGTAGAGGTTTCACTGTTCAGCCTAATTTCTTGCCATCCTGCAATCCTGAGCACCATCTGAGGATGCCAGGTCCACAGGCAACAAGTTTCCTACCAAACAGGAGTTAGTACAGATGGTCCTTCCACCTGCCCTGGTCAGCACAGAAGGACCCACACTTTGTCCTATATTCCCTGCAGAGCAGTGTAGCCACCTCAGCAATGCCGTTAGTGACTATGAATCTGATCTGCTATTTTAACGATCATTTTCACCCCTTGCTGAGAACAGAGGTCAGTCTGCTTAGCTAATTGCACAGAAAAGCTGCTCAGTTCTGTGCTCTATAAGCAAGTCTCACTAACATGATGAAACACTGAAGGGGAAGAGGCAAGTCTTGTTAAAGTAGGGAACTTTAAGATTCCATCATATCCTTCCTGTAATTAAAGGTTTGGAGTGAGGCATGTAGATCGGAAGGAGCGATAATGAACATTTCTCTTTCAAAGGGGATGGGAAAAACAGCTGCAGGTAGTCTTGGATTTACATGACTGGCAAAATACAGCCCAGAACTCAAATCATCTTCTGTGTTTCAGTAGTCCAGGGAGAGCACCTATTTTTCCACTAGGGAACTTCATTTACCTGTTTACATGGAGGCTTATATCTATTTTCTTGGAATAAATACAATTGAACTTCATGTCTTCCAGGATTTACGTAAAACATTCATCCAGATGCAAGCAACAAAAGGGAAAACAGAAATTCTGGTAAAAACCTTCCTGTGATTATGTAGGAAGGATAGTAAACGTGTGATACGAATAAAGATGCAAGCATGAGAAAGATCCATCTCTCAAGTGGCCAGAGGGTTATGGGACAAAGGTCATGACTGAAAGTCAGCTTGTCAGCTGCTGTCCCCTCTGTGAAGGACTTGACCTGCCCTGCTCAGTCTGACGTTAATACTTTCACGTTTGCCATTGCCATAGAGAACATGCAGGCAGCCTTTCAGCCATGCAGGCAGCCTTCCAGCGCTACGCTGCCACAGCGACAGTTCTTGCAGTGCTCAAAAGACTGAGTGAGGACATGGGTATGCATCGATACTCCTCATTTGAGCATCTTAAAATGCTCATATATTCATCTAAGTTTCTGCAGTCCCGTTCCTCCTCTGCTTACTGTAAATCAGAACTTTTCACTTTATTGAAACTTTGCATGATATTCTCTGCTCTTCAAGAAAAATGTGGACCTTTTTTTAAGGTCCAAAGGCAGGGAGAACCTCTTTTAGCAGTGACAGATGGGGATTAGAACAGCAATCCAACATTGGTGCTGGGTGCTTCTTAGTGGAGAGAGTTTCTTCTGCTAAGTGCAAACAAACATGCAGAGCAGACTGGTTGCATGGAGCTGAGATGAAGCCAGGTCTTTTATCATTCAGCATCAGCCAAACTAAAATATTTCTTAACTTTGGAATGCTTGGAAAAGAGAGAGAAATCGCACCCAGTAGGATAAATGTCCTTCAGGTCAGCTTCCTCACTTAGCTGTTGGGGCAAAGACAGGACTACAATACTTCATCCTTTCCTAATGATGCACCCCTGCCCTTTACAAAGCTTTTCCTCTTTATGGCTCTCCTGAAGCCAAAAAGCTCACACCAACAATAACTGCATCTGTCTTGTTTTGAAAGGGGATTGGTCCCCTGAAGAAACTTCAAATCCACACATCAAAATATTTTTGAAAAAAATGGTTCAATAAAACATTTGTTGTACAAGCAAAGGGATATAAAATACAAAAAAAAAACCCCACACATGCCCCCAAAAAACCTAACCCAAAAAAGCCCCATAGAGGAACGCGGCACAGGAATTGTGTTCCTGATCCCACCACCCACTGTGGCTTTTCTGTGAGGACACACTTCTCTTTATAATGATCGATGCTTAGCTGAAATTTCACAACCACTTTTTGACTTCCCTTTTCTTTTTTTGATACTTCAGAAAAGAGCCTTTTATTTCTCTCTTGCATTTGACAAGAAATACTTGTTTTACAGAAATGCAGAATACAGTGTGGCAGACCTGCCCTGCATCAGCCACTGTGGGACAGCCCTTTGGGTTTTTCTTACATGATTTTGAAAAAAAAAATCCCCTAGCCCTAAAATATTAATGGAACCCTTTTTGAGGGATGTTTTGTCCTGAAATTGTTACCTGCACACAAATATGAAAGTCAAGTCCAGTTAGTTTGTGGGGTTTATTGGTAAAAGCATATTTCAGAGGAAAATATGAAATAAAATGCTAGTTGTGGTGGTTTTTTTTAATTTATTTTTACTCATTTTATTCCACAGAGAATGCTCAATAAATTGTAACTGCCAGTATCTTTGCTAGAATGTAACATAAAAATAATGTAATAATTAAGTACTGAAGTGATTGCTGATCTCTAGTATTTTATACTTGAGACTCTTATGGCCTTGCAAGGTAGCATATACTATGGCATCCTGATTAAGCCCCACTGTCTTATAAAGAAAACCACAGTGCTAAATTTTCCAAACTACTATAAATGTAATTACCTCCTCCTGAGAATCTAAATGCCTATTCATAGCATCATTACTTTTAGTAATTAAGTTGGTATTTTCTTTCAAAATATGATTCATTCCTCCTTAAATCATAAAGCTGGGCCAAAAAGTTTTATTTTATGGATCAACACATGGAAATTCCATTGCTTTACCTCCACTCCTGAATATATTTTAAATCTTCACCATTTAAAGTGCATCAAAGCAACTTCTGAATCCAGCCTGAGCTGGCAGGTAGCAATGGGGGTAGGAGGGTAAGCCAGTCATGGGAGAAGGAGGTGGGATGCATTTGTCCATCCACCTAAGCAGATGGATGTGCATGAAGCCCACTGGCCAGTGAGGACTGGTCTACCCTGTCTTTTGCAGCAGTCAAGTTTTCAACTGTGCAGAAGATGCCATGAACATTTGTAGGTATTCTTACTGAATTTTGCTGCCTGTAAGTTCCTCCAGCTGAGCTGGCTCTCCCTTCTCAGTGCAAGAGATGTTACTCACCTACACAAACATAACATTTTTCCTTTTGCCTCTTTCTGCCTGTAATATGAAACAGAGAAGATGAAAGAGTCATATGATGTTAGATAACACATCTTAGTGGTAGGAAAATTTAGGTTAGGTTAATCTTTCATTTTAACAGCAGAAGCTGATTTAAAGCTGCGCAAGAGTTGTTGGTGCATACAGCCAAAACATCCCCATGTTATGATGTACCTTGAAAGTTAATATGGTGATTGTGGGGTTTTTTTTTAATTCAATTCAGTTTGCTTCCACTTTTTCCTTTCCTTTACATGATTTTTAATTGGTTTTTTGGGTTTTTTTTAATTATGTCAGAAAAGGAAAATCTTACTGGTTCCTAAGAAACAATAAAAGTATTACTGCAGATGTGTGATAGGCATATCTGACTACTATAGTGGTCTTTATTTTTTAAGTAAAAATATCTTTAAGTAAAATAAATATGACTTTGAAAGTAATGATAGCCTGATAAAAGTCACTTTTTATTACTCCAAATGTTTGTAGCCATGTATACTTTACATCAGCTGGTAGTAGAAAGTTTTGTGGAGTAGTGGATTATTCTTGAACAGATTATTTTAGTAGCACCAATCACCATAGGACCACCTCTCTCCAGAGAAATTAATGTACATGTCAGGTACGACTTACAGGCACTCTTGTGGCACCTGGCTGCAGCTCAGGTGGGAAAGATTTTCTTCACAGCATACTTATGCTAAAACAGAGAAAGCCAGAAGTTGCAAGATCACAGACTCTGATTTTTATCAGTTTCTTAAGCATTGCTAGGTAGATTATGAGTCTTATCATTGGCCAAGAGCTAAGATTTCTGCCTATGGTGGCTGGCAAGACCCCCTTTGCTTTGTCAGTGCCATACTCAAGAGGTGTTGCCAAAGCTCTATGGGAACGTAATGCAGGTGGCTGTCACAGCAAAATGAAATCTCTCAGCTCTGTGCAGGTGGTGTGTGTGTTTTTCGAGTGTCACGGTTGTCCCTTCAGAATTCATGTCCCTGAGCACTGCAGGCCTCCTTGGGCTTGTGGAAGTCAGGCACCTCCACAGAAAGCAAGATCATGCCATGGAGTGCCTGGCCGTTGTTTGCTGACTGGTCCATGCAAGGGCTAACAGCTGTCTCTGTTATCCGTTGTTCCTCTGTGTAAGAGAACTGTGCTGTTGGGCATAAAGTATGAGTTTAAATCCTATTTATTGGTAGTTTGGGAGGAAAATAGTAGAATGCATCTGTCACAAATGGACAGCTCTGCTGATAGATTTCATTTCAGCATTTACTAATTTGGGTGCGTTTGACTTTGTACCCACAGCAGGATTTTAATGCAGATTTTTAGCAGTTATTATATATAGACAGACTCTCCTCTTGGTATGGGAGGAACAGAAAAGTTGTAATTGTTGGCATTATTCAAAACTAATACATGGCATTTTAAAGATGTGGATATCGTGCTAATATTTAATTTATTCTAGCTCTGCTAGGAGGGTTCTGTTTATCTTGGGGTTTGTACTCAGTTTAATCAAATGTGTCCATTAAGTGTAGAATGTGGCATTTGAATTCTTTTAGGGTATGCTTTCAGGAGATTGATTTTTGCCAGTGTTTGCAGGGAGTGAAGGATTTTGCCCGTGTAATCTTCAAAAAGGTCAAATCTTGACTTAATAAAAGTGTGATTCAGGAACATAAAACTCATTCTTTAGGACATCACATTAATATTTATTGGGGTCTGGATACTACAAAGACCTGCTAATTAGCTACAGAGTCTTTTGTGTATTGGTTAAACTGGCTTAAATCCAGTTTTGCTCAAGAGGGATTAAAATTGCTCCCATTATGATAAATCTGCTAAGCAGGGGACTCATATTCCCATTAATTCCTATGGCTCAGATTAGTGTGTGGGTACATCTTTCTGCCATGGCTAATAGCTGGTAGTAGACCTCATTTTTAATAATTTCTGCAAATTATATTTCTAAGGAAAATCATCCCCTATTGCTGACAGTACAGTAAGAACTAGGTGGCAGTCCGGGAGCCCAGCAGGAGGTGCACAGCTGCATCTGGAAGAGGAACCAACTGTCCCACCCTGTGCAGGAAGGGAACAAACCCCAGAAACCTGAGCTGGGTTTTGTTCCAGACAAGACATATCGTGCAAGACAGTACAATACAAACATCATCAAGCTGAACTGAGACTGTAAGGCCACAAGACTCAGTCTGGACCTGGTCCAGAATGTGTGCAGATGTATTTGCATAGTGCCAGCCCTAATCAAATACACCCTGCTTCTGGAGTCCCTTCAGTTGTTTCTCAAATACCTTTGATTACTGAGTTTGTGCATTGGAAAAGATAAGATTAGAAAAAGGAGTTAGTAATCTCAATATTTTTGTAAAGTTGGAAAAAGAAGGCATATGGAGTGTAGCAGCTAAAAAAAGAGTTGGTGCCCTGTTAAAAAATTCCTAGAATGAATGGGCTTAAGAAATGCAACTAAAGGCTCATGCCTTATGTTGAGGGAAGAAGCCACAGAATCAAAACCGGATTGAAAAATGAAGGGTGGAAAGGACCTAAAATAGAATCACGCCACAAAAGGCACTAAGCAGAATCACCACTTTCTCTTTTTTCCACAGTGAAACGTGGAGAAGACTGTTGACAAGCATGACACTAAAGCAATGAGAGGATGAGAGAATGTTGTGTCAGTCCGGGATGCCCCAACTGATCCTGTTCCTTGACATTGCAGTGATATGGAGCCAAGGTGAGAAGGATGCTGAGGAGGCAGGCTCATGTGTCCTGGGGATCCTGACGTGAAGGAAAATAAGTGTGTATATATATTTATACCTGAGGAAACTGAAGAGAATGCACACAAATGTAACTACAGAAGAGTAGTTTAAATCTTGGAGGTACTTTTTAGACTAGCCAGTAAGAGATAAGTATTGATGGGAACTTGCCTGACCTTGAATCAAAAGAAACTTCTTTGTTTTCATAGAGCACATAGAGTCTGGTAACGGAGTGATTTAGCTGAAGAACTTTACAACTCTACACAGTATCGTCAACATTGTGGTAAGTCTGGAGGAATAATGAGATTTTTAAAAGTACTCAGATGGTGCTGTGGGAATCTTAACTCCTGTAATTTGTTTTGTTTGTTTTTCCTTCTGACAGGTATTATTCTAAAATAGAAAAATATTATTTCATAAAATCTTATTTAAACCCCATGCCCCAAATCTTCAAGACTCTCATCTCCTGGTGAAAGGGAGAATAATGGGCAGAGTGCTCACCCATCTGCATAAACTATTTACCCAGAATTCCTGGTGGGGTAAAACCACAGAGTGCAAAGTGCTCTCTGCTCTTAGTTATCATAGAATCACATGGGTTGGAAGAGAGCTTTATGATCATCAAGTCCAACCACAGTTATTGGCACAGAAGGAAAAGTCAGCCATCAGAAAGCTCCATTTGCATCAAGTTTGAGCTCGGCACTTCCCCACTGATGCTTTTGAGCAACCATAAAAGAAAGTAAATTAAAAACTGGTTTGGATAGTAAAGCTGAACTTAATGCTGAGTTGAGCTTGGAGTCCTCCTTCAGAATGACTCTCCAAACAAAGTGAAGGTTATTCCAGAAGTTGAAGAGAGTGATAACAAATTTGGATTATCTCTTTGAGGGCCTCCTTGTTCCCAGAGCTAAACAGAGTTGAAATGCCCACCGTGAGCTGAGATGAATGGCAGTGTTCCCGAGGCACCGAAGCCTCTCTGCAAGCCCTTTTGTACAGAACTACACAAAAAAAAAGCCAAACACCAGCCAGAGCATTGGTGGCTAACAGCATATATGTCTGCTGCATGCTATTTCCAGTGAGTGAGGAATCAAAATAATGAACTACTTCTAAAACTAGCTTAAGGGAACAAGTTGTGCATCAGAAACACATTGCTGGGGGGAGCGTCCCAGCTGAAGCTGTGTTTCTCTAATAACAATCACCTTTCTCTTCCCACACCCTAGAATATTGGGCTTGAAGTGGGGAACAGTTTTGAATGGCTCTTAGGTTTAGTGGTTCCAGAAGTTCTAGCTGAGGGATTGAACTAAAGGTGTACACTAAGAACCCCAAAATACTTTGAGATGGTCTTTTTCTGATTATTCCAATCAGCTAGGAGAGAGTTTATACGATTTGAAGCTTTTACTTCTTGCTAACACATGTTCACACACACAATGGCATTCTGTTGAACTGTATCCAGAAAATTAATTATTCTTCAGAAGGACTTTGGCTTCCTCTGAGGACAGTCCCTATTTTTATTTTTTTTTTTTTGCATTACAGAAATCTTTTGTCTTTGTTTAACAAATAGGTGCAATGGGGAAATACATGCCTGGGAAATTCCTGGAGGGAATAAGATGCACAAAGATCTTTTTGCTGCAGCCCAAGATAAATAGGACATTGTAAAACTCTTAGCAAGTGAAAATGCAAATCACAGCAAAGTAGAGAAGGAAAAAAATATATTCCCCATCCTGAACGTTCAGAGAAAGGGAGTGGGACTAGGAGGTTTGACAAGCACATTATTTGCAGTCTCCTGCTAATTGAGTGTTGTCTGAATTGCTTGTGGCTGTCATTCCATGACCAAATGTATTTGTAGAAATGCCAGTAGTTTCAGAGAGATGATGGACTTACCAGGAAAAAATGTGAGCAATGTAAGGAGACTACAAGCAAGTGGTAACTGATAAAGGAGATGTCCAGAGGACTCCTTGTGCTTATCATCCTTAAAACCTAATTACTTCTGTGTTAATTTACCAGTTACAGCTAAAGAATCTAATTAGAACTTTCTTTGTTTGTATATGTGAATTCAATTACTGAGGTGCTCAGGATTCTTTACCACCTAAGCAATGGGATTTAGGTGAGACCAATGCAGAAAGGAAGCTCGTGAAGAAGGAAACATTTTTTTAAAAGGACTCAAGTAGGCCTACATATCTGTGAGGCTTAACAAGCAGAAAAGAACCCAAATGATAAAAACATACGGTGAAAGTAAAAGAGATGTGGAAGTTGTAGAAAGAGGAATAGGAGAGAGGAAAGGATTGTGCAACCTGAAAAAGTTTGAATCACAGAAGGACAAATAGAAAATTATGAGGAAAGACTAAAATAAGAGAAAAATATGAAAATGAGAAAACACAAATAAATTAACAGCAAACTAGAATTGCTGCACAAATCAATACAAACCATGCAGAACACTATGCTTGGTGAATATTTCATACTGTTTGTCTTAGGCTTTCTGATATAGCCATATTATCTCAAATCATGAATCCTAGAAGCACACCATGTGCCATTGATGCACAGCGATCTCTCTCTGTATAAGTTGAGGCTGCACATAGCCAAACTGAAAAATTCTTTCCTTACAAGCAGGTGTATTGCCATGTTGTGATCCCCAAACGCAGCTTGAGAGTGCAAAGCTACCTTTTAGATGTCCCCAAAAGCATTTCTTTCCATCTTTCTTTGGCTGCTACTAAATCACTGTCTGAAGGACCCTTACAAAATAACTACATCTCCATAATAGATATTTTTATTGAGCAGATACAGTTTAACAAGTCTTCTAGCATGTATGATTTTACTCCTTGTAGGTTGTGGAAAAATCTTGATATACATTTAATCCTTTTAATGACTCAGAAATATATGTTTATTTTCTGCTACAGATAATTTCATATCCAGTTTCTCTGATATGAAACTGAGAAAAATACAGTTAATGGGGATGGAGTGATACAAGTTACTGTAATTAAAAAAAAATCTCTTTCATATTTCTACTGTGTGGATACTGAGTATTTGCTTTGAAACACAAAATTCCAAATATTCAAAATTCTCCGAAATCAGATTTGTGTTGAGGCATCCTGCTGCTAGCAGTGCCACTTGCCAGCTGTCAAGCCCCGTGATATATTGCATAGCTCGTGGTGCTTTTGCCATGGATTATTGATTGGGCAGCTCAGTCAGCAGAGCATTGGCAATTCTGCTCCAGCTTTCAGTTGCAGCTGCCTGCAGACACACAGGTATGCACACGCCTGCTCTAGCCATACCAGTGTGACTCTGTTATCCAAAGCATTCATCATTGCAGAAGAGCAAGGAGCATAATCAAAGTCCTGTGGGCTTTTGAAATAGTTCAGCCCCACTCTGTGCTGTGAAGACTGCCAAGCTTTATGTGTTATGAGACAAGTAGGAAATGTTATTTGAATAGAGCGTGCAGGGACAGAGAAATAGATTAAAAGCCACTCTCAGCACATAGCACCTCTTTCAAAGTGCTGACTAGCAGTTTGTGTTTAGACAGTAATTTGGTGATGAGAGTGTACTTTCACATCTGCTCCTACCTAGCTGGAACAAATATGAGGGTATAGGGAAGAGGAATTAGTTATTGACTGCCTTGATGCCTCTTCTGCTTTCCAGCAGTGCAAATCTGGGAGGTTTGCAGACCTTCAGAGACACGGGGATATCAAGTTTAAGATAACAGAGGTCCAAAAAGGGAGTCCTTTGACTCAACGGGGTTATTTTTCCCTGAATTATGGGAACATTCATTTCTATGTTTTTATGAATGAGGTTCATTTTAGGTATGTTTTATCATCCTTGAAGACTCCCAGCAGGTACTGTTGGTGTGGAATTATTGAATGAAGATAAATTCTACCACAGGTTTACACAGATAAATTAAATAATGCAAAACCTCCAGTAGAAACTGCTGTGTGCAGCTGATGTAGAGCTGTGTGTGCTTCAGATGAACCCCAGAGCAGTGCTACTCACAAACAAGCCTCTATGGTTGTATAACATCTCCCAGATAATAAGAAGTCGCTTTCCTTCTAGACATGTCACATTTCAAAAAACCCAACCTTACCACAAAAAAAAAAGTAAAAAAACCCAACCCCTAAACCCACAATTGGGAATGGTTTCTGAAGTGAAAATG
Organism: Heliornis fulica; assembly: GCA_013399135.1. Lineage (NCBI taxonomy): Eukaryota > Metazoa > Chordata > Aves > Gruiformes > Heliornithidae > Heliornis > Heliornis fulica. The sequence continues at coordinate 1,282,695 of VXBZ01010782.1, forward strand.
GGTGGCAGTTTTTTGCGTGTGAGGAAAAGAGTTGCACATGTCTCCAAAGTTTATGAACACTGTGAGAAGAAACAGGGAAGAACTTAAAGAAATGTCTATCAGAGATTTGAGGAACTTAGTGGTGTTTAACAAACTTGCCTTCTCGAAATGAGAAGACATGGTATCATCTCCTTGGAACCAGTGACAAATCACAGCAATAATGTGTAAAAAATAAATTAAGAAGAACCCAACTAAAACCAGAAAAGGGAAGGGTATGGTGCAGTTCAGATAGATATGCCCTGAAGCCCTGGGTGTTTTAAATCACAAAGAAACACACAGACACAATTCAGCTTAAAAGGAATGGCCCTTTTCATATAAATGGAGCAGAGTGTCCATTAAGAGAAATGAAATGTAGTGATAAGCTCTGCCTACTGTTATGACCAAACTGACTTCTTAATCTACACCCCAATTTATGTTCAGATAAGGTTTCAGGCAAGCCATTTATTTTATCTCCTCTTTTGCTTTTTCAAGGAATACCCAGGAAGATCAGCTACAATTTTCTCTCAATTTAGACAAATGCAATCCTAATGGCTGTGGCCTGAAGGGAAGAGCTGCTCTCCAGCCAGGAGAGGAGGAAGACTCTCTTGACATCTTGTGGCATGAGAGGAACAAAAGGTCAGCTCCAAGGCACACAATTTGCTGTCAAGTGTTACAGGTGGGATATTTCTCTCCATAATAAACAGACTTATCCTAATGTTGGTGAAATTGTGTCGTTACAATGCTGCGTGAGTCTGGGCAAAGCAGCTCACGTAAATGCAATTTAGGGTGCAAAAGCTGTAGACAGACAAGGCAGGATAATCTGTTTAATAAGTCTCCTTGGAATAGCAAAGAGCCCTGTGCAATCCTGTGGTTGTGGGCACTCCTGCTGGAGAGCAGGGGGAACTGATGCCATTAGTAAAACTGCAGTGGTTACTCACATCACCTGGAGGCACAAAGGCCCTTTGGAGAATCAGGGTAGGCAAGGCAAGGGGCTGGAGCCACCAGCAGACAGCAAATGATGGTCAGCTTGGACGCACTGAACTTCAGGGTCTCAAGTCTTGCTCTTTGGCAGCATGGACAACACGTCACTCCACCAATTTGACAGCCATAACCTGCAAGACTGAGATGTGCCATAGGCTACAGGATGCAGCACAAGATGAAAAAGGACTTTATAATATGTCCTTGCATTTTTTGAAATAAATGTTTATTTATCATGTACTATCCTATCACCCCAGTACAGCTCTTCCACCTCCCTTCAGTGAAATACTGTTCTAATACTTGAGTTCCTCTGTCATTTACAACTGGGAATAATTAGCACACTCAGTTTCATTTCCATGCTTCGATGTATATTTTTAAACTGGTGCTCATGAGAAACTCCTGAAGTTTGAACCCAGCCCTTTTTGCTGTCAGTAAAAGCCTTACTGAAGGGTTGTATTCCCACCATCTTCATAAATACAATATTTCCTAAAATATTTTGAAGTTAAGGTTTGGATATTAAATCCTAATATATACTCAGAAAAGTGTGAGAAGGTCCATAGGCTTCCATGTACTTCCATATACTGCTGGGCATCATTGAATCTTCAAATTTGTTCTTATTTAAATTATATGTGCTGATATTTCTTCTTATTACAGCTTGAATGCATGCTTTAGCTATTTCTGACAAATACAAGGTTATCAATTGCCTTGAAGTTGTTTGCAGCACCTAGTATTACATTAAATGCCACCACCATTCCCCAAAAAGTGGCTCATCTTTCAGCAAAGACTTAATAACTTCTAGAATGAGGCATGAGAAAGACACCAAGTGATTGGCAACCTGAGATCTATTTGTGTGAGCAGCCTTCATTTCTCCTTCCTCCTCCCCTGTGGGGACAGGAATGCAATTGGTAAAGGTGCTCATAATATGCTTTTGTCAGTTGAAGTGTGGGTGCTTGGCAGGATATTCTTCAGAGAAACTGCTGACAGCTTTGAAATGCTCTCTTGCTCTGGCTCAGAAATGCTTTGGAGTTACTCATTTTGAGGCAGAAGGTTTGGCATATTTTTTCCAACTTTCCTTTAAAGAGGGGAAGAAAATAGGAAGTATAGTCTCCTGTGTCTATGCTGGATACAAGCCATTACTTGTGGGAGAAATTAAATACGTTGCATTTACATTTTTGCAGTCTGAAATGGCTGAAGGGGCCTTTATATGTGGTATTTAAGTTCTTTAAACTATCCTAAATTAAAAAAAATGTTTTTCCGCTTAGCAGGAGCTGCTGGTAGGTCAAGTATGATTTTAAAAAGGTACTGCACCCACTATTGGTTTAAACTTTACATTTTTATTTAAATATGCATGATTTACTGTATTAGTAATATGTGAAAATATCTTGTTCTTTTTTAGAAAGGCAAAGCTTCTCTCAACACTCCTGTCTGTAGCCTCTGCCTACTTTAGCTTTGGACCCTGACACATAAAACTCACTTTGTGGTTTTTGGTGGTCATCAAGATGCTCATTTGTAAAGCTGTATTTCTGTACAGGCCTCTAACATGTACTAATGTGACAGCAGAGAATGCTTGTCTGTTATTTAGATCACCATACTTTTCTAGCCCATTTTCCAATGTCAAAGTTTCTAAGTAATCATCTGTTACTTCAAATAATATAAAAATAGCATGTCATTACCATTAAGCACCAACTGCAAGGATTTAATTTTAAACCATTTCTCTTTCCTATGACTGAAGAAATGCCTCTGCGATCATTTTTAACCTTTCATCAGCATAATTGCTAAATAATTAACAATGGTTAAATTATGAGAACCTGAGAGATTTGAAAATTATTACTGAAGTATATATTTCACTCAAGCAATGACCTATATGAATCTGTTTCAAAATAAAAGCAGCATAGCAGCATGGCTTACTTTTATGTGCTAGATCTCATAATATACATGTTTATGCCTAAATCGCTAAAAGCTGCCCCAGGTCCTACATCAAGGTGTAGAGACCCATCTCACTGCAAGGAAATTCTTGTGTACTGAGTCTTTACTCCTCGAAAATTGCTTCATAATGCTTTGCATGTCTTCATTTCCACTAATACAAATTACTTATTCCACAGCATAAGTCACAGAAAACAATGTAAAGGCTCTATAATCCCTTTCCATTTTTGTTGTGGATATTATTTCCTTGCTGCTGGTAGCTGAGCTGATTAGCATGCTGAGTTCTTCTGCAGTGTCTCCACTCTTCTCAAGGAACTCCATGTGCTGGTTTTGGATACGTCTTTTGTACATCCTTTAGGACCTGATAATCTCCAGCTTCTCCATCCTTCCCATATCTGAGAGTCATGGAGATTTACCCACTCTCCTTTGTTTCCTAACTTTAGTATGCCTAGAAGCTGCACATAGATCTGCTGGGATTCTCATTATCTGCTAACTTAGGTCCCAGCAGCAGGTGGGGCTTAGATCTAGCACTCTCATTCACTCTCTGCTCATCCCAATCACCATTTCCACTACATCTCTCTGCATAACAATGGTAGGAAACACAATAAGGAACTCCAGGAATTTATTTGTAGGGGGAGGAGTGCAAGGGTAGGAGAAACCTTGAGAGAGAGTCATGTACAGCATAAATCTGTGAGAAGCCTGGCTGCTCCCTAAACTAATTATTCCCCCTCCTTTTTTATTCTTGTATTATAGTTCTCATAGTTAATTAGTGTACACAGTGTTATCGTGACACTATTAGGATGCCCAAATCACTTCTCTGCCTACAGATCCTCTTCAGATCCTTCTCAAGTTCATACTTTTTGTTGATGTTTGTCTTTCCAACAGTTTTTTAGTAAAAACACAGAAAGTCCTCTCTGGCTTTCACTCCCTGTTTTGAGGGTGTGGAAATATCTTATATCTAATCACATACCTAGATCTCTCTGCAATATTCTTCTTTTTGGTTGCATCACATACCTTTAGCAGTGGATGTGATTTTGCATCCAGTGGCTGATGCAACTACCCTTTGCATTGCAATTCCCTCGGGTTCCAACCAAACCTCTCAACAGCCACTTCTTTCTTTCTGTGTGCTTTCATCTATTGCTTTGCCATTCAGATTCAGTCAAAGGTTATTGAATTATTTAATTTTTTTGGCTGAGGAGAAGCAGTGGCAGAGAGCTTGTTTTGTTTTGATTTTCTGTTAGAGGTTCCAAGGTACGTAGTTTGCTGAATTACCAGTAGTGTCTATACAATCCTAATGACCCTTCACTCCTGTCACTTTATTTATGCCTTTGAGCTGTTGAAATCAGGGGCACCTGGCTGGAAACAAAGGGAAGTGGCTGTCTTAATTCTTTTCACCACCAGAAGTAACGTGTCTATTGCTTGGGCTACATCCTCACCGCTTCCTCGTGGAGTATTTAGCACAAGGGTGTTCAGCAGGTCTTGGCTTTGTTAAACACCTGCTCAGGAAATCTGCTGAGTACCGGAGGCCATGGGAGTACAGCAGCCCGTTAATATTTGCTCTTCAAAATGCTGGCCTAACCTAATACAGCAGTTGCGATACTCCTCGGCGAGAAAGTGCTCTAAATGCAAATTTTAATCAATGCCATTTCCTCATAAATCAGTCTCTCTAGCTTCCTAATTATCAGCGCCAGGCTCTGAATTGTCATTACGCTTCTCATATTGAGGTTCAGATTGAAAGTGATATCTTCCTGTGCTGCACAGGAAGGGATTATCACTTTGCGGCTCTATCAGGGATCTGAGCATACAACGTGAAGCTGATTAGAGTGTCTTCCTCTCTCCTGTGCTCAGGGTTCCACCACTGCAGCTTGCCTACTGTAAACAAATTTAGGTTTTACTCTTTAAAAGAAAATAATACACCCACATGATGCTTCTGCAGTACTGTCATTTATAGCTGTTTTTAAGAAATGCCAAAATGAAAGTTGAGTCAACACCAAGCTTATTTTATTGTACAATTCATAAATAATGTGACCAATGCTGCTGTTTCCCTCTCCTCCTGTGCTCATGTTCTTGCAGCCTCATGTTTTTTTCTGAACAACTGAAAACCTCTAGATCGATAAAAAGAAAGTGAATTTTCACTGGAATGGCTTAGAGACGTCTCAGCTTTCAAACCCACTGTGAATTAGTTTCCCTTGCCAGTAAAATAGATGTGAAATTCATTGGCAAGCAAGTGCAGGTTCTACTTTGTTACATGTAAAGAGAATTTAAAAGGAAGTATGATTCCTATATTACAATTGTTTGGAAAACAATTGCATGCAACCTGTTTCCATTACCAATAAGCAGAGCTTATTTATTGATTTAATACTTTAAAAAATAATCATATGCTTTCATTAAGTTGTTTAGTTTCCTTATGGAATTGGATGTAACCTTTTTTATCTAACTACTACATATATAAATTTTATTACTGTTAGTTTCCTTTTAAATAAAATAAATGAAATTAAAATAAATTAAACAAGAACATGATCATATTAAAAAGTATGATACTTTTACTGCAATGAACTGTAAACATTTTGCACATTAGAAAGTTTATTTTTGATTCCTTAAACAGGAGTCTTAATAGGATTTTTGCAGAGCAAAGAGAAAAAATCTTTCCTTTTGCATTTAAACCTGACATTAGAAATGCAGATTATATTTTTAAAAAATTGTGCAGCAGCTCAGCATTCAGGATACTCTCATGCTCTGCCAGGAAACCTAAAAATGTAATTGAAAAAAGTGCATGGCAGCCGCTGATAAAAATAATGATATTAATAAATATACAGAATAGAAAGCCTTCATTTCTATTCATCATCTATTCAACGGTGAAATTTTGAAGTATAATCTGGATTAGAGTGTTTTATTTACCAACTCCAACAGAAAAACTTTAGGGGTTTGTTTGCTTTTTGGCTTGCTTTGCTTCTAGCTAGCTGCTGCAAATATTTAAACCGGTGTGTCCTGCTCTGTGAGAGAAGGAGTGAAATGCTGTGTGTCCTCAGTTACGATCCAGGGAGCATCCCGGACACTTCGGCTCTCTCTGAGAGGTTAACTGCCTTTAGGAAGAGTGACTGGGGTCTGGCCTCTAGTGTCCACTGTACAGAACAGAGATACCCGAAGACAGGTTTGTCAGTGTGACTCGTATTTCATGCACCTTGTTTATTGTGTTATTCCAAAAGGCCTCTGGTAATTAGAAATCTGATTTGAAGTATTTTGTAGTGCTCGTATACTTACGCGGTTTATGGGTGATCTAAAGTCCAGACCACTGTTTTGCCAGCGGAGCTACCTAAGTTTAAAATGAATAGGGCTTCTTGTTGGTAGTGGCGACCTCTACAGATCCGATTACAGGATTTGCAGTCCAGTGCAAAAAAAAGTCTTAATTCTGCCGATACTTTACTGGAACAAGGTGAGTAGTCACCTTGAATCATAAATACAAGAGAACTAATTATGCTTACATGGCTTAGCAGGACTGGAATGAGAAATATGAAAAGGCTTTTCTTCCCATTCTGTCAAAAATGGTTTAATTGCTTACACTGAGTTGGAAATGAAAAAGAATGAAGTCATACGTAACTGCCTGGGGAATCTCTGCACAGCTTACAAATTCTGATTGATCTCAAAACATTTCTGAAGTGCTAAGTATCACAGCATAATGTTTAATCTGCCATATGCTGCCAGAGGTTGTGACATGTATTCAATAATTGGAATATTGGAGGGCCCCCAAAGTTTGCTGGAGCCTCTAAGTAGCTGCTTATAAAACCCTGGGTAGTCACGTTTGCTGAACAGAAAAATGCTTGAAGAGAGGACTACTGCAGTCAAGGATTGATACTAGGGAAGGCACTGGCAAGTGAAGGGAAGAAGGAGGGGAAGGAGACCAAACCAGAAACATCCGTAACCATGTTTCTGGTGGTAGCTGAGGGCAAAGCTAAGAAGATCATTTACTTCCCTTATGGCATGATGCTGGAGTGATAAACCTTAGGCACTGAACAGGCTGGCGAGTCTGGACTTCAGAAAAGGACTTCACTTGAACTAGTGAAGATGTTGAGTGAGCTGTAGGGGAAAAGCTGGCGGTAGAATGGGTGACAACAGGCATATAAGGACATGTTTCTGTGGAGGGGTAATAAGCAGCCTAGCTGATACAGAAGCCAATCAAAACAGATGGGGCCTGTTTAGCCCAAGGAAGGTTTAAAAGCATGCTGCTTCTCACTGCACGCACTTAGTACACCCATTAATTTAAAGCAGAAAAGTTCATTAGGACAATTTGTTGCACTGTCAAGATATGGGAAACTCAGAAGTTTCTTAGCAGTCCTGAGAATTCAAACTTGCTGTAGATTTTGCCATCCCTCCCCCCATTTTATTCCAGATTCTTCTTATACAGGCATTCATAAATATAGGGCAGCAAAGTGTAAGCAAAATGTTTGTTTTCTGGATAAAAAGGTATGCAGTAGTCTGGTCCCAATTACTGATTATAACTAGAGGACACAGATGTTTTACTTGGGTGTACACTATGAAAGATAGACACAGTCAGTTATGAAAAAGTGTTTAGGGAAAGAATGAATTAAACCAAATCGTTTCATAAAATCATGTTAAACTAGAAGAGTCCTTGTGACATGCTTAAGTAAAACCTTCTCAAAGCTCTGCATTTATTGTGTTGTTTCAAATATGTTGATATTCCAAATATACTTTGGATTCAGTAAACTAAATGTTTCAAAAATCCTGAAATGTGAGCCTGATTAAAAATATGCAAGAGAAGTCAGTAATAGTAACAAACTCTTAGCAAGCAGTACATCCACTAAAGAAGCACAGAACTTGAAAAGCCTCAGCTCCAGATGTCCGTTTCATTAGGTACAAATCCTGTTTCCTCCAGCTCAACACACTTTTGCAAAGTTGAAAAGGAATAGGCCTGCCACAGTTTTGCTGAATGATGCAAGTGTATGATGTAAATAGATATTCCTTTTCTGTGGATTCTGAGAACAAACATAGCAGCTTGAACAGCTCCACCATAAAAGGATCTAGAAACCACAGTGACTGAGTGGCTGGATTTGATGGGTAGGTATAGACAGGCTGTTGTGGTAGTTGTGAGTCAGCTGCTGCATGCCCTGCACTGGACTTCAGGAAGGAGTCCACCCACTTCTTGCTGAAGTTAACCTGTTAAATGTTAAGGAATAACTAAATGTTAGCTCTTAACGCTGCAATAGGAAGTAAATGCTTTTATTACCATTACAAGAGAGATACTATTAAAACAAGAAGGTATTCATCAATATTTGTTACAGTATAATAAATTGTATACAATCAAAATGATTAATTTAAATTTCTTACCTCATGTGAATTCAGAAATGTTTTCTCACACTGACATGCCCTAAAAGTGGAGCTGCATGCATGTACTTGAACTGTGATTCCTGAGACTCCTTTATCTGTGTGCATCTGGTAAGTTTCCTTGTAATTTGTAGCATTGAAAGTTTAATTCATAGTATATTGGCTTTCGACTCGCTCACTGGCTCATGGGAATAATGTATTAATGATCTTTTATTTTTAAAATGTAAAATACGTCATGAATGTGTAAGGAAAAGGGTGGGGTTATTTTTTGGGGGGTGTTGGGTTTTGGTTGGGATTTTTTTACATATAGAAATGTAAATTTTCACATTTTGCAAAATTTTGTAATATATAGTTACTCAGTGCATGATATCCTTCAACAATCTTTCTTTTAATGAAAGTTTTTCAGTATTACCTTATTAAGTAAAAATTGTACTCGATTTTGTTCATCTCTGCCCTATTTTTCCCATCTCTCAGTATGAGCTGTTCTGAAATTATGTTCATGTACTAGAAGATAAAGTGCCAAGTACCTAATTTAGTACTCAACAGTTACATCCAAATTTCAGTTGTTGTATAACACCAAATGCTGTGAAGACGAAAAGCCCAAGAAATCCTTGTCTCAGACTAGAAAATTATCAGTACTTTGGATTAGACAGCATTACTCATATTCCATTTAAATGGTACCCTGTTCTCAAGGTGGCCTGAATGCCATTAACCACCTATTTGTAATGTGGGTAACCTCTGAACATGATCCATATTGCAGCCTGATTGCCCGTGACTTCTGATGTATGTGTGCAGAAAAGTGATATAGGAAGAAACATCTCCCATGATCAGGCTCCTGTGGCTTTTGAACTTGTTTGAAAATCCTGGCCATTCTGATTTCAGAAATATTTTAAGTTAAGGATAAGCACAATTAATTAAAATTTGAGACTACTCTTTCAATATGCATTAAAGTTTGTACACAACAGTTTGGCTAAAGCAATGGGAAATTGCCTCCACACCTTCCAAAATGTTTTATTTTTTAATTGTAGATGTGATTTCTTTCTTTGGTAAAAGCTAGGTTTTTAGCCATGACATTCTCTTTCTTGAAGATTTCTGACAGAGGATAAATACTGAATACTGCGTAACTGAACAGTGAGGAACACTGAATCTCTATAAAATAAGCACTCTTCTGCAACAAAGATTATAATTTAAAACTCCTAAATGCTTAATAAGCATAATAAACCATAAAGTCAGGAAGCTTTAAGGACATACCTAGGCTAGCAGATGCAGTGATTAATTTTAACCAGCTCAGCCACTTACTCCTAAAAATGGCTTTTCTCTGAGAGTGAAGAGCTCTGGCTTATTGCCTCTAAAAATAGCTCATATTTCTTATCCTCTTTCAATTCACTGTAGCTAACAATGATTGTGATTAGTGTTAGTATATTCCCTGGAAGCCAGCTGCTGTTTGTAAAGTTCGAAATCCAAGCCGTATGAAGAGGACCGTATACAGAGAATGTATTTAAAATCCATAACTGTCCAGTTCTTGTTAACATAGAAAGATTTGCTATTTAGACACACAGAAAAAAATGTTATTGGAAAACTCCTCTCAACTTATTCTTTCAAAATTATCTCCCTTCTGACCCCCAGAAGAAAAGGACTGAAGTTTTTTCTCAAGGACGTGTTAATGCCTCCTTGTGAGAACTGGGCTAGAATCTAGAATCATCCAATATGGGGAATTAACTCCAAAAAAAAAAAAAAAAGCTGTCTTTGTGTTCCCCTTCTGCAAGACTGCACAAGTAGCTACAGTACAGGACACTCACTTGTCATAATAGTTCAATGTGCAGCTGGAAATGCAATGTAAATCTAATCTAAGCAAAACCAGCAGTGGTACCAAATGTAGCTTCTTCTATAGGCTAATGCTAATAAACCCCAAGGCCAAAGCGTGGGCAAGTTGCAAGGAGACAGTAAGTAATCAAGTTTCACTAGAAAAATCCCCTTCCTTCTTTCTTTTCTGCAAGCAGAAGGAAGCATCAAGGACCTGCAAATATGGTTACAACAGAACGTTAATATCCTTTGTACAGGAGTAATTCAAAATGTCACTGACAATCAGCACTCTCACTGCCACTTCTATACTTAGCATTTCAGAATCATATTTTTTTCAGAGCTGTTATGCCCCATGTGTGAACTGGTGTGGTAAGTACAGTTGTTCCTTTTCTTCAGCCAGCACCACAGCAGTAAGCCCCGCACACACTCAGCCATCCAGTGACAGAGTACGCTATAGACATCCCACCAAACCTGCTCAGTGGTATGGCAGAAGCACCAAACATGACATGTAAGTTGGTTCTCAGCTCCTTCCCAGAAGCCACAAACGTGACCTGAGACATGCACTTCTTGATTCTGCTGCCGTGTTCCTTCACAGGGTATAGGATCAGAGCTACAGAGACAGGATCAAGTTCCATACCCTTGTGCTTGGACATGAGACTTGGGCCAGAGCCTGTGGACAACTTCCTCTGTAGAAAGGCAGGTATTCCCCCTGTATTGTGGAGGCTCAGGGTCTACTGCCATCCAGAAACTGTTTCTTCTTCACAAGACAAAATAGATTTGTATGAAATCAAATTTGTCTTTAAGAAACCTGGGCAGCAAGACACTGACCACAGACGGCTTTCCTTCTCGGGAAAGATAGCTATCCCCTAGCTCAGATAGCTGCTCAGGCACTGCAGCATTTAGGCTTCTCTTTTGTTTTATCTTTTTTGCAAGAAAGCCCTTATTTGCTCACTAGGAAGGAAAGGACAAGTTATGAAGACTGTATTTTATAGAAAATAAAAATCAATTAAACAAAGTAATGAAAGTCACTGCAGAGTTTGCTGCAGGACATACAATCCAACAGCCTCTAGTACTTGGAAGGATATGATGAGATCGGGGTATGTTTTATTGTTTCTGCCTGAGCATGAAGTAGTATATGAAAAAAAAAGACATAAACTCCCAAGTTTCTCCAGAATCTTGCAAAAATTTATACTGCTGTCTCATTACAGACAGGTCACTCATGTAAAGACCTTCATAAAGCAAAGACTTTATCTTTTTTAAAAAATAATTTAATTGAAGAACTTCAAAATTATTGCAAATATGAGATAGCTCTTTACAATATTGTTTTATATGCTCTTTGATAATTCTGAAAATGATAAAACATAGATCCTTCCCAAGTGTTAGGCGCTGCCGCTGCAAAGTGCCAGGCTTGTAGCTTGTGCTAATCACTAAATGCAATCTCACGGGTTTGGGCTATTTGGGACTCGAGTTTCAGATTCTATCAAGAGCACAATTTAAGGCTTTGTTGCTAATTGTTTCAGAAGAAACAATCTCTCCTCAGTTCAGGATAAAAACATAGTGTTTGTCTTTAAAAGGACTTTTAAAGTTTTTATGCTAATAGCAGGTGAATGTGGCTACCTTCAGCAGCCAGTGAGTGGTAGTACTCAGTACTGTACTGTAGCAGATCTTTTGTTTGTTTTTGTGATGTTTTGAATGTGTACTGAATGCTTATATTTTTCTGTCGCTTCCACTTCCCAAACCTCCTGATACTGTTTATCAACATAGAAGGGACTTTTCCCACTGTTTTGCCAACATGAATCTGGCTGTATGACAAATACATTAAAGTAGTTGGTGTCTCTGCTGCTTACCCGTGAATATGATGATACCATCTTGTTATGATCATAATGCTCCACATACAAAACATTCTCCAGTTTTTATTTACAATTCATCACTGCCAGCCTACGCTACTCCCACTGCATATAGTTATTTGCTTATTTACCGTATATACAATTTATGAATTGCAATGGTCTGCAAGTTACACCTTTAGCCACGTAGGCTGGATAGTGCTAGCTTACGGCAACTTAACTGCTCACATTTGGTTTTGTGCTACAGAGAAAACCAATTGTCTATCTGTTGCACGAAGGTGTGGAAGCAAGTAACGAGCAAGCAGTAAATCACGCTGAGTGGAGGGTTTCCAGCTATCTGGGTGCAAGCCCGTACCCAGCAACATTCTCCGCATAAAGCAAGGGCGAAGGTGCACAGCAGGCCCATGGGGTGCTGCACAGGACAGACACTGTCACACCTGATGGCACTTGGGTCCAGGGTCATGGTGATGAGTTGGTGTCCACTAGAAGTGTGTGTGGGGTTTGGTTTGTTTTTCTTTGGAGGCTGATTTTTCTGGAACTGCAGCAACTGAAGCTGGAAGCAGTGACTCCATTGTGAGAGCACTGCTCTGCCTGTAACAAAGGCTCTGTTGTTTTGGCATGCAGCACAGCGCCCAAAGCTCAGGATGTTTTCAGCCTATTTACTTTTATTCGTATTTGAGTAAATCTGGCATGACTGCTGGAGAATAATAGCGTATATTAAGGCCCGTTTTAATCAAATGGTTCCTTGATACAGAAATGTACTGTGATTTCTTTCTACTTGCAGTTTGCAATTAACTACAACTGAACTCCCAGTATGACCTTAAACAAAATGAATCATCTCGGATTCTGTCTTGGCAAATCACTCGGCAGAGTGTACATGGAAAAGAAGAGTCAGAAAACCTGTTACAACATCCCGATACTCAAAGCAGCATAGCTGCAGCCAGAGTACAACCGAGACCGACTTTGGGGTTGCTCTGCTTTAGAGCATTAGAAGTTGCTCCTCCTCTCTGCAGGAGGAGAAGCCTCCTTCAATCACTGAAAAGAGATCCTAGTTGTGATCAGAAGAGAGGGGAAGTTGGGTGTATATCTTTTTGGCCTAAATTTCTCTCCCCTCTCCTCTCCCCTCCTCTCCTCAGTGATTATGATAAATTTTACTAGGATTACTTTGTCCATGCTTACTGAAAAGTTTGAGATCTGCAAACCAAGACAAAAGCACTGGAATTGCACTGTGTTATTATAAATAGACATAGTCTGATTTACTGTATAGACTATGTGACAGAAATGGTACACAGAATGTCATGTCTGTCCTACAAATGCTTGTAGAAGTGTGAAGTAACAAAGAAAAACTTAGTACAACAGTTATCTGTACTTTCCCCTTCACTGATTTTAGTTTTGCTCCTTTTAAAGATTAAGTATGTATGTGTCAAGCTTCCACCAAGTTTTATCTTGTGCTGGATATTGGTGATTGGCATCAGTCACTTCTCCAGTGTTCTAAAATACTATTTGTCCTTCAGTGAGAGATCACAAAGATACTGCCTGTGGGATCTTAAGTAAATGTTGATGACTAGTGAAAGCCTCTTTCTACTGTCTTACCTTCTGACCACAAATCTGCTATAGATGAGCATAAATGTAGAAAAGAGACCTAAAAATCATATCTGGTGCTTTCTTAAACCATTAGTGCACACACTTAAAATACTGTTATAATTTTCCTCTTTTAACAAAGTACAAATTAATTTCTATGGTTCCCTACAACAATTACTTTTGGTGGGAAGCTGATGAAGATCACTTTTGGCAGTTTATCTCTACTGGTTGTTATGGAAGTTTATTTTGCTTTTCCTCTTCTTTTGCTGCTGTAGAGTATTTGAAGTATTCTTCTGGAACAGAAAGCCCTGGCAGAGTAGGTATGTTCTGAAGCCTGACAGGCCTCGGCTGATAGGACTCCTCTAAAAACATTAGTAACAATTATTTATCTGTAGTTCCTGCACATCCAAGGGGTTGTGCTTTCTGTGCTTTTAGGACAGCTTTCTGAGCTGAGGACAGGGAGGAGGTCAATACCACTGGCGTGTTCTGATGGCAATGCTGCAAGTGATTGCTATGGCAGATGTTGACTGGCAGCCATGAGAAAATGGGACAAATAGTGACAGCTTTGCAAAACTCTTTTTGAGGGGAGAATCTGAGCAGTTGCAGCCTGTGTGAGACAGCTTTTGTATGTGGCGTGAGATATAGTAAAACATATTTGATCTGCAAATAACAAGAACAAAATTATTGTTTGGATAAAGTTGCAGAAGCCTTTTAAGCATTTTTCTTTTTCTGTAAGAGCCTAAAAATGATGTGTTTAGCAGGAGATGGAAGACTGACAGCAATTTGACCTAGGGTAGTTAGACTGAAAGCAAGACAAGTGTCCTGGCTGGCTTCCCTCATAGCATCTTTTTCCACATTTTTTTTTTGTTTATTGTTTTAGTCTAGGCATGACAGTTTAAGCTTGTTTGTTCAGTGGCCTAGACAAGTGATTGGTTATTACCTGCAATCTGGGGGAAACAAAATACGAGTTAGCGTTTAGAGCAACGGGCCGCGGGTGGAAGCGCACATCAGCCTGAGGCACTGTCAACAACCACACTTGATCTGTTTTCACCTGTGATCTATTTCACTTGCATTTCTCCAAACAGTAAAGGGCGGGTACTGTTATCTCACCCGGCCTGCCAGTGCCATGGCAGCCGCGGCCAGTCAGGCTCCAGCCCGCCCTAGGCTGGACACCAGTGGCCCCCCTCAGTTTCTGACCTGAGCCCTGACGATGAATGGGGTCAAGGCCTGAGGGGAGCAGCGCTGGGCACCCCATTTGCAGGACGGCGCATTGTCTCCCGGTGGGGTGGGGCTTCGCGTTGCCGTCTCCCGCGCAGCTGCCGCGGCGAGCGGTACCGCAGCTCTACGCCCCGCGGGCGGGGGCTGAGGCGAGGGCGGTGGTGCGGAGGTGGGCCCGGGACCGGCAGCGCCCAGTGCTCGCTGTGTCCTTGCCGACGGGGGAGGGGTCGGAGCCGCCCCCGAGGGGGCTGCCGCTGGGCCAGCGAGGCGGTGCGAGGAGACAGAGGGCAGCCTGGCGGGAGCTGGCGGGTCCGGGCTCTGCCCCGCCTTTCGCCCAGCCTGCCGCCCCGTCGTCCCAAGCCCTGGCACCCGGAGCGCTGCAGCCGGGTGAGTAGCTGCGGAGAGACTCCTCTCTCGCCTCAGTTCCGCGGGGGAGCGGCCCCGGGCGCAGCGCAGGCCCCGCGGCCTGGCCGCGCTTTGTTCCCCGGGCGGTGGTGTGGGAGCTTTGGGGCGCCCCGTTTCGTCGGGCGGCGGCGGTCTCCTGGCCCTCCCGGGGGGACTGCGGTGCCTCGGCCTTATAGCAAAGCGGTTGGCGTTGCGGGGGTGAGGGCGGGCTAACGGGGTACCTGGTGGCTGGCTCGGAGCTCGCTGCCTCCTGGTCCCCAACCCCTTTGTGGGTCCTGCCGGCCGCTCTGGGGACGCGTGCAACAGGTTTGGGTATTGTTCGTGCCGCCGCTACGTACGTGGCCGCGATGGCGGGGGGTGGGGGGGTGCTCCCGGGTGGCCGCTGCCGCCTTGACGGGGCCTGCCTTTGTGCGGGCGCGGGAGGGCGGCGGCCCCCTCCCGCCGGGCCCGGCCGCGGGTGCCACAGTGGGCTCGGGAAGGAAGGAAGGAGGGAGGGGGCCTCGGGCGAGCGAGAGCTACCCGGAGGGCGATGAGGGCGGGAGCTGGGCCGGTGATCCTCTCGGCTTCTCGTGGGGTTTTGCGGCTTGTCGCCGCCGGTCAGTGCGGCGTTGGGCTGCTTGGGGGACGAGTCACGGCCGTGTCGCTGCCTCTGCGTGGGTTTCTGGATGCGCTGCCTGGTCGGGAAGCTGATTCACTGCTGAAGCAGGGGTTGCTCAGAGCCATGGTTGCCATTTCTTTGATTTTTGACAGGACTATTGTCTAGCAATTTTGGTTTCTCCCCATAACTGCGGTGTTCCTCACTACCCCTTAACAGAGCTTTTCTAGGTAGGCAGTTTGGAAGATGTTCTAAAGCACCCTTTTTTTTCTTCAAAGAATTTGTACAAGTGTATGGGAGCAACTGTTCAAGAATGGAGACGGGTAGTGGAGAACGGTTCTTTGTTATTTGAGTTTCTGTAATATTTTCAATGAGCAAAATTAGTAAGGCTTACATGGATGCCTGTTAGGTGCTTTTGTCACTTGTTCTTTTGCCTGTCATCTACATAAAAGTGTATACTGGTCCTCTGTGTTTTTAGTGTTGTGGTGTCTGCATTGTCCTAAGGATTGGATATCAACTGCTGGCACATTAAAATTCTCTGTGAAGAAGTTTACTGGTGTTTCGCCCTCTCCTATACTGTGATGTTGTCTGCTAAGATTCAGTGTATAGTAAGTAATGAGTGTTGTTATTGTGCACAGAAACAGGGATGGTGAACATCAATGAGTTCTCATTTTGCTGAACGTGAGTTTTTATAGCCCTACTCCAATTGTCTATACTAAGCAGAAACTTGAGGAGAAAAGGGGGAAGTTGAGACACAGAATAGAGCTGAAGCTTGGTCAGAGAGGCCTACTCCTTGCTGGTAAGATGCTGTCACGGAAAGAGCAAAACAAAACCACCTCAACAAAACTAGGTGCAATTATGATGTCTTTTATCGATGGATTTTAGGATTTTGTACAATTTTTTACATCCTAGTTAGCTGCTTGAAGAATCCTGTAAAATCACCTCAGCCAACTGTTTTGGCTAAAGTAGTATGCTAATAGTTGACATATCTGGTTTAGAAGATCCTGTAATGTTAGATTTCTTAGAAACAAAAGTTGAAAGAAGGAAATACGTGTATATTGAATGATGCTATGATGTCTCATGGACTTGTAGGCTGTAATTGTAAATTGACTGTGGAATTAATATTGCTCAGTAAAGCTTGCCTCAATGGGTAATTTACATGGTTTTGTTATTTTCCAGCAGCAGAATAAATGAGTCAGGTGAAATTCAGTTGGTTTCAGTTAGCTGCTGTTTGGATGAGGTAGGGAGGGGAACTGAAGACTCTTCTGGAATAGAGTTGAAGGTGTACTTTGTTACAATGCTGTATAGCTGCTGAGTTTTTAGGAAAATAGAGTAAAGTTATTGGAACAGGATGCCCAGGGAAGTGGTGGAGTCACCATCACCAGGGGTTATTTCAAAGACGTGTAGATGTTGTGCATGAAGGCATGGTCTAGAGGTGGACTAGGCAAGGTTAGGCTGTGGTTGGACTTGGTGATCTTAAAGGTCTCTTCCAACCCAAGTGATTCTGTGATTCTATCACCTTTATTCCCCAGTGGCTATGTGTAGCTAGGGAAATTCAGAACACCTTCAGTAGGAAGCCTCTGATAAAGTAGACAAAGACTACACTAGACTCATGTAGGGATATGAAATAAAGTTGCAGGAATTCCACCATGTCTCTGCTCAAGCTGCCTTGAGCACTTGCTGTTGATGTATTTGTTCCTGTTTGATGGGTGTATACTCTGGTCTTCTCTCCATCTTTTTGTTGTGAAAGAGGTTGCTGTAATGACTGTTGCATCTGACTAATTGTAAAATCTGTGAAATGTGCTTAGCATCTTGGCTTCGTCTATGTAATATAGTATATACTAATTTTGGGTTTTGTTGATGGGTGGAATTTAATCAGTTAAAAGGTTTTATGAAAGTCTCGATGCTTGTCTCAATTCTGCATCTTCTAATACAAATAGGTACTATTTTCATCTTTTAATTAAGACTTTCTTTTTAATTCTATAGCAATAATTAACTTTGTAGGGAATCCCTTCTTAGTCTTTTTCACAAAAAATGTCAACGTTTTTATATTTTCAATTTTGCCTAAAACTCTGTAGATTAACTTTGACTGAAAGAACACTTGAAGTGTTCTGGTTCTTGTTACTTTCCCACTGCTTCCGGTGCTGCCTCAGGAGCATTGCCTGCTAATTATAAACAATGTTGATGTCTACCATATGTTTTGGTAGAAAATACAGGATTCCTGCTGTCCCGCTCAACTTGAATGCCTAGCTTACGAGTATTTGTGAATATATAATGGAAAAGTTGACTCCCTTTTTATCTAAAGTTTTAGATCAACATCTAAAAATATGGCAAAGTAAGGTGGTGTTTTGTTTTGTTTTTGGTTTTTTTTTTCCCATTTGATTTCACAGAATCTGGAATCTGGAGCTCAAACCTGTATCCCTAACAGGCAGTGTTACATTACAGTACCAATGGTAAGTAAGGTCAATCACTTCCTAAAATAAGGTTTTTAAAATTTTCATGCAGTATATTTGTTTCTTTTAGGAAGCTTTAGTACTGATGAAATACATTGCATAGAAAAATATCTTTGAAATGGGTTTTGCCCAAACTTACTCAGGCTGTAACTTATGCCTTCTTTAACTTAGCTACCTGAAGTCGCTTTCATCTTGTGGCTATTAAAATAGTTAAAAGGTGCTATAATGTAAGCAGAGCTTCTGATACTAAATTTATGTTACTTAGTTTGACTTGAATGCTGTAAAATATTGCAGCTTGTCTTAACAATGTCTCATGTAGTGTTTGGCTTACTCAGTATTGTTTGCAAATAGTGGAAGGTTTTTATGGCTAAGACTTAGAGGTAGGTGAATTTTAATTTAGTGGGAGTTGTGATTATGCATTGAGAGTATGGCAAGAAGTTTTAAAAGCACTGAGGTAGGTTGTGAGCGAGAGCTCACCTTGAGTGAGCAAATAGAAAAATGCACTGGAAAAGCTATTTACTAAATTGGAGTGTAGTTGAAGTGAGGATATCCTTAGAGGAGACTAAACTCAACAAGGAAGCAAGTGAAAATCAATATGGAGTGTTGTTTTCCTGTTTCTAGGTAAGAAGATGAGCTGCTGTATTTTGGACAAGCTGAAGTTTGGAATGCTGGCACATAAAGACCCCATTAAGAAGGAATTTACAATAGTCAAGAGGAGATGAAGGTATGACTTAGGGTTTATCAGAATCGATGATTCAAAGGAGATAGATATTTCAGAATGCAGAGCCAAGCTAAACTCCTGTGGTGTTGGCAGAGTTGAATTTGAGATATGTTCTTATCATAAAGGCTAAGTGTTGACCAGACCAAGTAAGGCCCTGCCTGCCCACTTCCTCCCTACCCTCCAAAAAAATTGTTGGACAAATATGCTAAATAGATTTGATGTTAGCTTTATGTCTTGGTCACTAAATGATATGAACAGCTGAATTTGAGAAAATAAATGGCCCTTGAGGGAAAGGGTCAAGGTGGACATTATGTAGATGAAAGGTGCTGTGGCTTACCTACTTTTAGGTGTTGGTAAAAGCGATGTGTTTTTTTCTAGTCAGTATACTCTCAGTGCAGCTTCTCTGTTTTCTCTCTGCTAGCTTAGTTGTTACCTAATTCTTTCATGTTGCATTCTAATTCGGCCCTAGCAAATAGCATCAGTGGAAAACGAGTTTTACATCTGTGCAAGGTGCTTCAGGTAGCAGTTTATAAAATCAAGCTTTCTATTCCATGAAGCTTGTGACCATTTATGTATTTATGATTGTAGAATGCTACATGTTTTATTTTGAGGGTGTGCTAGAGAGGGAAAGGTGCTGTGCTCACCACTGCTGGTTGCTGTAACCAATTTGATTTGTGGTTTGCAGCTGAAATGTTCAGTTTCGAATGAGCAGAAAACCCGAAGACATCTGTGCAAGTTAAGGAAAGATTTATTTTTCTTGCACACAGTAATTCAATGGCAGCATAAAAAAATGTATATTATTATTTTGCATAGCAGTAAATTTGTTTAATTCTGAAATATTTTGAAACTTAAAAATGCGAATGAATGAACAAGGTGTTTCTGTAGCATACCTGGCATATTTCAATTTCTTCTACTTTGATGTTTGATTAAGATTAAGAGTTCTCAAATTACTTAATTTATTCCTTCATACAGTATAAATAGCCTTGTTGTGTCTACCTTGTGTGCTGTGCAGTTAGAGGGGTGAAGTCACTGCCATATTTTTTTTAATAAAATTGGAAATTGTTCAGGATGTTTCAAGGTCCACACAAAATCTTACTCCTGAGATAGGAACTTCTTTTGGTTGGGTATCAAATCCAAAGTTTGAAATTTGTAAAAGGTGTTTTTATTAGCCTCTCTTTTTTTTTTTTTATCCTTCTCTTCTTGTTCTATATCACTGTTCTCTGCCTAAAAGGAAGACTGCTTTTGTCTGCCATGCTTTTGTCTACACCCTCCACCCTGTCCTACTTTTCCTCTCAAGCAATCCTTTGCTCTTTCATACCTGCTGCCACTCTACCTGGCTTTCTGTTTAGAAGAGCATTTGGGGGTTTTTTGCTTCCATTCAGTTGTAGTATCACACTACTGAGCTGAGAAGTGGCTCTGACAGCTTGAGCCACATGCTCTTGTAACCAATGCCAAGTATGTGTATTGTTATGAGGTTGTAGATTGTTTTCTTATATAAATGTTATAAAAGGAACAAGAAGTTCTAATCTTGCACCCCAGAGGAAAGTTATTTTTCATTTGCTACAGACTGCCAGCAGTTACACTCATCAGTGCAGCTGTTTGTCTTTTGCCTTGGATGCTTATGGTGTGGAATGGTCCAGTCTTTTTCTTCCTGCTGTTGTAGTTAGTTTTATGAAGTACTGAAAGCATAAGAACTGTTGGTATCTTTCATCACAAACCAGTTTTGGACAGTTCCTTTAGGAAGTGGTCATAAGGTACTTGCTTTCCCCAGGTCATTCTTGCAAGAAGCTTTTAAGACTTGGTTGGGTTTTTTTTTTTTTTTTGTCTGGTGTTTTGGGTGTTTTTTTTTGTTTGGTGCTTTGTGGGTTTTTGTGGGTACTGCTTTTTTTTTTGAGGGGGGGGCATGTTGGGATTTTTTTGTTTTTCTTACTCTTCTAGCTTCCTCTTCTGTAACTTTATTCTACTATTCAGTGATTATTTTTCATCCCCCAGTGATTCAAAACCTATTTTTGTGGGAGAATTTACAGTCTGTGTGATTTCTGTCTTCCACATGATCTCTAAGTAAAATTTTAAAAAGCGAAAACTGAGACCCTTTTTTAAATGGATATTAAGGAAGTGTAACAAAGAAGAGAAAATGTCTGTGCTATTCTTTGAGCATAGCATTTCAAACTTTTGCCACGTATATAGTGGAAGATGCATCATTTTGTGTAATGTGTGATCACTTGATGCTGTGGAATGAGCTGGGACTCTACCAACTCAAGGACTGGCACTTCTGCTGTTTTGGCTGCCTGTTGCGCGAGAGGGTATAAGGTAGATCAGTCTTCTGTTGCCTGTGGTAATATCCTACAACAATAATGCTCTGCAGGAAGGTAAAGATGGGGTGTTTCCATGTGTGGTAGAAAAGGCAATGTGGGGATGTGTTCAAAACCCGTGACTTATTTTCTCTACTATTTTAGATTAAAGAAGCCGGAAAACTGCTGTAATATAACATGTCCCATATGTGTTTGGCTTGGCCTGAGGCTGGAAAGGGTAGAATACTCTAGCAAGCTGTCATTTTGTATGCCGTGTGGTAGAATCATCACAAACTTCTGCATGTGTTCATTTGGGTTGGAGCAAGACTGCTGCCTGTAGACATGGCCTTTGAGTCCAACCAAGTGCTGTGCTTTGAGAAAGGGCTAATTGCTGTGCAGTATCCTGTGCTTGCCCTTGTATAAAAAGGCTGAGCTGTTGTCTTTGTGTTTCACAGCTGTAATGTAGATGTTATTGTGCATCCTGTTACATTGTTTCTGTGCTGGGTGCTCTTCCTTTTTGCTTTCCCCCTGACACTTGTGAGTCTGAGGAAAAGCTCTAACCCTCTGTGAAATGAATAGTCTACTGAGATCAAAGTTGAAACTTAGGAGCACGATGTCTTTCTGTTCTCAGATGGCATAACCCCTCTTACCCAGCTGTGCTCTGTTTGCGGGTTCGCTCCTCAGTGTATTTCTCATCACTTCCGTTTGCCACTCACCTTTTACTGCTCTCAAAATGCTGAACGGGGAGGAGGGTGGGAAATGAGTATGGGAGATGGGTTAAATAGAGGTACCTGTGAAGACAGCTCTTCTAAATTCTATTATTAAAAGTAGTTAGAAGACAAAGTGTGTAAGATAAGCCTTGAACTTCCAGATGAAAATGGGGCAGAAGGACTGGAGCTTCTCCAAGCTTAAATCTGGTACTGCTGTGGCAGTGTGCTTTTTGGATCATGGCCTGGCAAACTGTTAAGCCCTAGGTTTAACCAAAAGTAGAGCACGTTTTCAATCTGTTCATTCATCTGCTGTCACAAGTTGCTGTGAGAGTACTAACTGTGTATTTGTGATGTAACTGACATTGTATGGTTGCATTTTCCTTTAAAATGAAACAAGTTTACACAATCCTGAAACCTGACTCTGTTTTGGGTTTGGGGTTTTTTTTTCTTAATCCTGTGAATTAACAGGTTATGAAAGATCAGGAGTATTTTCTTTGTTTACAACTTGAAAATCAGGCACAATGTAATGCTTACACTCTTCTTTTTATGGACAATCTTTACAGATAGTAAAAAAAATACTAACAAAATGGTTGGAAAAACAAGACCCTTGATGTGGTCTTCCCTAAATATCTGAAGTTATCTTGTCTTCTGAGGCCTTAAAGGGCTCTAACATTAAAAATATATTACTGCAGCTCATAATATGTAAAGGGTAAAAACCAAACAGTGCATTCAAGTGTTCATCTGTCAGGTTTCATTGTTATTCTGAAAATGTCCAGCTGAGTAACATAGTTCCATGTGGTCTTTAATTGAAAACAATATAAACAAGTGAATGCTTACAGCTGTTTTCTATTTTCTGGGCAGGTTTGGTTTGCTTCTTGAGTTGCCCTGGGGTATCATCCCTGGAGACACCTTTCTTTGTGCTACTTAGGATGTTATCTCTCTCACAGCTTTAATGTATCTTTAAAGGAAGGTGTGAAATCATAATCTACATAGATAATTGTAATATTCAGTTCTCTCTCTGTCTTTTATAAGTGGATTTTATTGCTGTATGGGACAGACACACTTTTTTTAAGCTGATAAAAAAAAATGTGGAGTATGTTTTATGGGTTGAAGTTGACACCTGTAAAAAGCTTCCATTCTGGCTTCAGGGAGCAAAGGTTAAGTTTAAAGGTCTGCATTTCAAAAGTAAAAAAAAAAAAAGAAGAATTTAATCCTATGGATTGAGACCTTCTCCCCATTCCCATTCCCCTGCCTCCCCTGGCCCAGTATTTCAGAATGTCTGTTGTTTGTGCTATTGTTTGTGCCTGGACTTGCAAGCTGCTACAATTTTGAATGTAGCTGCCCATCTGCTTGGTTATTTATAGGCAGATCTATGGAGTTCCTTCTAATCTCTCAAGTCTTCGAAAACATTAATGAATTAAACATCACAGTACTCCTGTAAAAAGGGAATTAATATGTAACATCTCAGTTTTACAGATGGAGGGACTGAATGAAGGGATAAATGACTTGCTGAAAGCCATATGTATATTTCACAGCAGAACAAGGAATAGAAACCAGATTTTAACCCTCCCCCCCCTCCTCCTGACTTTTAGTCCTGTGTTTAACAGACCGGCTATGCTCTCTTGCCTGATACATATTGAGAGAATGAAGAAAGTATTCATTCTTTGAAATGTGCAATAGATGCTTGTGAAACAGACCATCCCATTTAAAGACCTTGAACCATGTACTGAGAATATCCAATGTTTCAGATGTTACAAGTTTGTGTAGTCATGTTCATATTCTCATTGAGTCTGAATTAATTTGTTTGTTGATGCTGTTGACCAATGCTTCTCCCTGGGCTGCTTACAAAGAAAATACCTGTTAACTGCGGAGAAGCTTCTTTCTAACATCTTCAGGTCATCTACTCTGTCAGCTTCTCCCTCCACCCACTCTCTCCACTAGGCTTTTTAAATGGGTTTAAACGGTGTCTGGACATTGCTCATTATTATTTTTTTTCTTTGGTGAGACTGAAAATGTGTAGCAGACAATACAGGTGATATTCTTCAATTAATCATAAATTATGCACTTTAGTGCTGAATTACATGCACTCTATCTTGTGTGTAAGTTTTGTGGCTTTTGGTGCTTGTTTTTGTTTTTTAAATAATCTATAGAATTTAAAAAGTATGGTGTATGAAACAATGTATTTTACAGTTTTTTTCAGAGTAGGTAGGGGATGCAGCCTACCAAGTAATGATTTGATTTCACAGTGGCATGCAGTCTGAAATATCATTTATATCTATCTGTTCTGTAAATTTTATTATGATTTTTACTATTTTCTTACTATGTTCCTCCTAACATATACCTATTTCAATTAAGTTTGTATTTAAGAGATTTTTCTCCTCAAGTACTATTAATTTCTGTTTTGGGGGTGTGGGAAGAGGGTTGGAAGAGTTTTTTATTTTACTGAAACACCTTTCAAATATTTATATTTTAAATACAGATATTATGTGTATTTAGTCTTGTTACTTTTCTGTGGAAATATTCAAAAGAACGAATCCATAGTTGGAGAGTAATGTTGCGGTATTTATTTAAAGACCTGAAAGCCCAGGTTATTCTAAACAAGTTCAATGAGGTTTTTCAATATAGTTCTTTTATTTTGTGTGTATCCTGTATGCACAAGTTTTACAATTTGACATATGGTATTTTAATTGTCAAAGTAGATTCCAGGTATGTTTGCAGCACCCTAGATTGTTTTTGAAATTCAGCAAGCAGAGTTAACCTCTTTAACTTGTATATGCTCAAATTTTACATCTACAAAACAACAAGCTACGTCTTTGTTTTGTAAGTGATAAAATGTAACTGGTTAAAGTATTTCATTTTCCTCAAGTGAAATCTGTTCTATTCAGTGCTCTTGTGTCTTTTTTTTCTATGCCATTTTTCTGTTTAATGACTCCAAATATATATTTTTTCATTTGATGATTAGACACTGGATATGTTTCAGTTAAATAGTGGAACAATATTGAGAAATACATCATTCTTTCTTCATTGTAAACTGAGCCATCCTCCTTCTAAAGTGGCCAGTTTTAAGAGCCAGCCATTTTGTCTTCCTCAAAACCAGTTAAAAAGACTTTACATTTTAGTTGTAGGTCTAAAAATATACTTACCTGCTTCTTAAGCACCTTTGACAACTGCCAGTGCCTCTCTTGAAACTGTTTCACTTTTGAACATTAAAAAAAAAATCCAACATTTAATTGAATTTATCCTGGAGCCTTAGAGAGAGGGATGTTAAACCTTATTTTTAAACCTGAACATTTTATTTTTTTCCTGGTATGTTCTGATATCTTGCTCTGGTGAGAAGTTTTCTAGATGGAGCACATCAAAGCTCTTACATAAGAGAGGTAATTGAAAACTTCAGTAGGTTCTGGAACAAAGGCTAGGTGTTTGAAATTGTTGGCAATTGTTCTGACTCGCCTCCCTCCACTCTAAATGAGCAGAATGCTTCCTTTGCTTTCAGGAAATACTGAACAAAAGAACTATTTCGATCCATGGACAGTGCCACCGCTGTGGCAGAAGGCCAGGCAGTTTCATATTAAATAAATAGGTCTTTTCACAGCAAGGAACTGTGCTTCCTAGAGTCAGTAAGTTGATGCAAACTTTGGTTCATATGTGGAAATATGAAGATAATGAAGTGTGTGTAGGTTTGGGCTTTCTTAATTGATTATAATAAAAAGACATTTGTAAGTATAACTTGGGTAGGAGAGGGGGAAGTCACTGAGGTATGTGTTCCACACATAAAAAAAAAATTAATACTGCTAAAGTTAAATCATTTACACAGGGTGATTTGAGCTTGGAGATTGAGGGTCAAAAATGAGTCTCAAGTTTTATGCAATATATAACCAACAAATTTGCTTGAAGCATGCAGGAAGCTTTAAGATGTTTGTTTGAGTAATTGCTTAAACTACAAGCTCTCTTGGGACTCTGTTTCCTGAAAGAACTGAAATGTATTTGTTTCATTCTACAATATATGCAATGTGTATTTTATATGTGTTGTTTTTGTCACTGAACTATGGAGATTTTGTGGTAAGAGGTGGGAATGATCATTGTGAAACATTACACATCAGAACACAGGGGGGTGGTAAAGAGTTGTTGAGTTACTTCTGTTTCGTAATAAAATAATTATTCTGCTTTTTTGTTTATAATGAAGGCCATTGTTTTAATAAAAAGAATAGCTACTCTGTTTTACTTCAGTTTGCACGAATGCTGAAGCCACCAGACAGAGAACTCCAGGTTGCAGTCCACAGCTCTGTGCCTGGAATTAGAGGAAAGAAGTTGATGCTGGTGCATATCTTGAATGTCATATTCTTGTGCAGAATTAAGTTTTTTTATTATTATATGGATTGATTTGACAAGTGTTAGCTCAGAAAGAATTGCAAGCAGATGCCAATTGCTATTTTGTGTAGGAAGAGGAGCTTGCGGTTCAAGCATCCTGTTGATTGTCAGTGAAACACAGAAGATTAATCACAGTAAATTGTAGTCCATAATGCAATGAAAATGGGATGAGGGTAGGAAGGGATTTGGATACACAGGGAGCAGAAGCATTCCAGCTACAGGTTAGCATGCTTACTCTGACTGTTGGATGTTTTCCTTTAACTGAAGACCTGGTAACAGCAGTGTCCTGATATAAATGCAGCATAACATATGTAAGCAATTATTATATTTCTGGTAATAGGAGACAGACTATGCAAAAGTGTAATTTTATTTACACTTTATGTTGGAATGCTGAGCAACTGATGATCTACCTGTCAATTAGTAGTAGTTTAATGGGGTTGGGAACCAGAACATTTATATACATTCTGTGTCCTGGGTTGCTTTGAGATTTTTTGTTTATTTGTTTTTACAGTGAGGAGGTAGAAATATTTATTTAAAAGATCTACATGGAAAAATACATATGGTGCTTTTTCTTCAGTTTTTACAATACTTTGGATTTTGATTAGTGTTCTCTGTCTCAGAAGACTACAGAAGTGTTTTGGCCAGTACTCATTCTAGCAAAACATTGGAATTGATTTCCCATGCTTGATAATTTTTAACTTCTTGTGTTTCAGAGCTGAGGAAATTATATGAAGTAGGATGGAAGCTTCAGTAATATTACCCATTCTGAAGAAAAAATTGGCTTTTCTTTCAGGTACAGTTTCTGTTTTTCTCAATTGGTTCCGCCCTGTGTAAGTTGAATGTGACTTCTAGGTTGGTTACTTCATATTTGCTGGTTATATTTACCAAAAATATATTGCTGGTTAGGGCTTTGTCATATTTCAAAAAGTATCTCTGAAACTTTAATCTAGTGGCCAAGCTATTGCTGTTGGCTCTTAGTGCTTTTTTTCACTGAAGTTGGTTACTCAACCCACAAAAGTTGATGTCATGTTTCAGTCCATATGTAAAAGAATGGTTAGCAGATATCAAAATAATTCTTTCTATGTTTTTAATGTGGTTTTGCAAATCCTGAAAATATTCACTCTAATTCTTTAAGAATTTTTTCCTTCCTTTTCACCCTGTCTTTTCTCCAACATAAAAATGGGTGGCAGTAGAATTAGCAGTACATTGTTACATTTTTATTATTGCCCAGTATTTCATTCAGGCAAGGCTTAAATTATCACATTTCTTAAAACTTTGAGTCTTGTAGGTAGCATTCTCTCCTCTCTATGCCAGGGGAAAACAAAAGGGAGTGCTTAAAATGATGAATCATGTTCTGTTGCTGATTTTACTGTTGTCATAAATAGTTGTTTTAGTTCTCTGTGTTTGTTTACTGTAGGTTAGGTAAGACTGGCAGAACACTTCTCAACTTCACAGATTGACAAATACTCCCATAAATAAATATTCTTCTGGCTTTGTTTCTTTCAGCAAGTCTATTTTAGCCTGTTCCAGTCACTTGAGAAGTTAAACCTGATGCTTTTGATAATAGAATTTCTTTTGGTTTGAATTTCCTCCCTATTCCCAGAAATTGCAAATCAAACAATTCCTGTTTAAAAACAAACACTCCTCACACCCTGAACTCAAATCATGTTATAGCTTGGGCCAGTGAGCAATTACTTCTGTAGCAATAGCAGCAGATGCATAGTATGATGGATATTCAGTGTTATACTGCAAGGGGAAGCTCTCATTACCTAGAGTGCATTTTCAATTTATTAAAGCTGCTTGATCCATTTTGAAATATAGACGTTATTAGTGGAAAGTAATTTTTTGAGTGGCAGTTTAAATGCTAAGAAGCTTTTTGAACCTACATATTTCTAAGTAGTTCTGACCTTTTTGGAATTGTGTAGTATTAATGGATGCTTTATTTTGATCATGGTAAAGGTTCATGTAGTAGATCTTTAAAACCTTCTTCAATGTAACTAAAGGAACCTGACAGAGTAATCAGTTCTTCATCTCTCTTCAAACAGCTTTATTCCATATGGTTTAACTTAAAAAAGAAAAAAAATCAAATAATCAGAAAAATCTTATTTTAGAAGGATGTCCCCCAGTATTTATATGTTGAAGTCTTGTAATTTTGGGGTTAAATTGATACAAAGGATCTTGGTTCTGCCTTCTTTTTCTGGAAGCAAAACAGCAGTTTCTAATGGAGCAGTGTCTCCTCAGATTTGAAATCCATGGCTGTGTAGTTTCCATTTTAGTAAGCAGTTACTAAAGGTAAGCTACCGATTTGGCAAAAAAATCTGAACCACCACGTGGTGCAAAATGAGTTGTAAAAAATTTTTTTTTTTAATTCTCTATTTTCTTTCCTTAATGTGATTTCAGTTTGTAAACTACACCACTTTTGAGTTACAACACACATCAAGTTAATTTCCCCTGATTTTATTTTTCAGGATAATTTCTAAGCTTAAAAACTCAGACCGAGTGTAGTGCTTTTTTGTAATACAATGTTGCATTTGACACAACCTAAAAGTCATTTGGTTTAACTCTCTAGATGTTATACTCTGAAGGTGGTGTTCTAAATATTTATTCCTAATTTATTAAGAATTCAATACATTGAATAAATATTTAGAATATTTAAAGAATTATTATTTTTAGAAAAGAATTGCAAATAATACAAGTAAGATCAAATAAGAGCTTTACTATTTAATTATTTTCTGTTGTGTACCATGTTAGTATCGGTAAGTGTTACACTGTGTCAATGACAGTCATCACTTTTTTTACTGGTAACTTTAGGCAATACTTTTGTAATGCTCCATTCACTTGTTTTCCCATACTTCCTTTAAAAATAAAATTTTGAGTTTAAAATTATTCTTAGGTGGATAAAGATATACCAGTTATCTTTTATGTAAATGACTGGCCATAGTTTGTCAGTGAGGAAAAGAATCAGTGATGACTTCTAACTTGTTCTCTTTCTGTGTATTTACTTGATCTGTATTATATTTCAGTGTGAGAAAGCTGCACAAAAGTTACAGTGCACTTTTGACAAAAGTCAAAGTTTCAGTATTTCTGTGGCTGATATTGTTTGTATAATTTTCAGAAGAAGGATTTGAAAATGCACATAAAAATTAAAGCAGCTGTTTGGAAATATTTATCTTTATTGTGAGGCGATTACTATGTGTTTGTAAACAGATCTGAAAATCTTTTGTGTTAGAAAGAGCTCACAGTTCAGAGTCTGTGCTACGGGCAGCCTTGTGTGCTCCGTTGTGTAGTCTCACTATTTCTAGGAGGTGTTATGGTCCAGTGGGAGCTGCTGGGTACATACTCACGTTGGAAGATTACCAGGTTTCTGACAGGGTGATAGTGTAGAAGGCGTAGGAGAGACTTCTTAAATGTAATCTAGATATGGAAAAAAATAATGCCTCTGGAAAAGTTGCTTTGTGGTGTTTATGTTGAAAGTCCTAGATGAAAGACTGCGACAGGTACAGATGTGGTCTATGCTCTGAAGGTGAAGTCTTTAGTAGCAGTGTGGTGAATGGATCCTCACAACTGAGAGGTGAAATGTCAGTCGTGATTTTCACAGCAACTTTAAAGACTTCTTTTATGATGTATTTTGAGGCCATCTAACTATGAAGTATTTATTTTACCTTGACGCCATTACAATACCTTGCTAATAATTTTTTTTCCTCCCCTGTGAAATAGGAGGGAAGGACAGAAGAAGTGGCCTCATTCTGACAATTCCATTATGCCTTGAACAGACGAGTATGGATGAGCTGAGTGTCACACTAGACTACCTTCTAAGTATCCCAAGGTGATTTTAAAGGCTTTCTCAGGACTGCCTTCTTTTCCAGTGGTGGAAGGGATCATTTTATTTTTATATTTTTTCTTTGTTTTTGCCATTCAATACCAAATGAATGCTTGTTTACAGTGTGATACTAACTGGATTAGAAACATTTATCTCAATAAACTAAAGGATATTAAAGCTTACATATATCCTTTTATTCTGTCTGTATGGCTCTGGTTTTTTTTTGCCAGTATTTTCTCCTTTCTCAGTATATCTCTGGTAATGTCTTTTTAATGATAATGTGCTTAAATTGTTAATTAATGAGCCATTGCTGTGAAACTTGTAAGCTTACAAAGGTAGCATTGCCCAAAGTAAAAAAAGCTTCATTTCTTTCTTTGTTGTGTGCCTAATCTTTGTAGCTTGTAGTGCTTAAGATTTCACTGAGTCTAAAAATAGCTGAAGTCTTACTGAAGTGAGTGACCAAAGGTTTAAAGTTAGGGTACTGCTTAAATGGACTGAATGATGACTTGAGTATCCCGTCATCTAGACCTGTAAAAGAACAGTTGATTCAGTTCTGTGCATGTGACCTTGCAAGCTCATGGTGACAGTTCTTGGTTGTAGTATAATTGGCTGCACTTTTTTCTCAGGATCCAATGCTTGATCTTTTTCATAGCTTTGTTTTGTTTTCTTGCACCACTGATATAAAAAGAAAAGAAACCCTTCAGTTAAATGCTTGCTTTTATATGCTTCTAAGTTCATCTTCTGTAAAGAGAGGAACAATGCATAACTAAAGACTTATTTGCAATATGCAAAGTATAAATGTTTGTGAAGTGCAATCAAATGATACTTTAAAAAAATAAAATACTGTTTATAAAAAATCTGATTGAGGAGAAAAGCAAGAAATAAATTCAGGTTGCTTACAAGTAAAAGATCAATCAGTAGGTATATGAGCATATTGCGTGACACTTTAGTCTTTGGAAGTTTTAGAGTCTTTCAAACAGTCTTTTGTTGAAGTGATGAAAATACCAAATGGTCATCTTGTTGATTTAAAGACTTGGCAGTATTTGTGGAGCAGATGTAGGCATTGTTGTTCTAGCAAGAATTAATTATTCCATAGTCTCACCCCGATGTATGTTTTTTACATATATTAGTGTAAAAATAACTGTCTGAAAATTTAACCCAAGTACTCTTTGTACAAACTGGGAAATCTGTTTGAAAGCAAAGTTCAGTATTACCACATCTAATGTTCTGTTTGTCAGTCGTGGAAAAAATGACCCCCCTTTTATGGTGGCTGCATGGAAAAATCATTGTCACTTTTATTCGTGTGGTTTTTATTTGGAAATGCAAACTCTTTGGCCCAAGTGCCTGCTCTTTTTCTTTTTGTTGTTGTTGGTTTTTTTTCTGGAAAGAGTTGCTGAACAGTTTGAAAAAGGGTGGGATTTGGGGAGAGATGTTATCCCAAACTCAGCTGTCCAAGAAACACTATTACGGTTTTCTCAAAGTTCTATGTGCAAGGTAACCTAATATGTTTAACGTCAGTTGCACGTGCCATATATTGTAACTATCTGTTTCAAAATATGCCTTCTAGTGTTGATGTGGGGCTGTTCCTATGTGATCTAGTCCAGGTGATCCTGCTCGGGCAGGGGGGTTGGGCTGAGTGGTCTTTCGCGGTCTCTTCCAGCTCCTAATATTCTGTGATTCTGTGAGAGATCTAACCTTGGGTACAATTTCTTTGAGGTCTGTGGAAGAGTGTGTGTGTAGAGCTTTCCTTTGAAATTTGCTTCTTTTGCTGCATAGTCTGTGTAGTGGAATAAATCAAGTATGTTTTTTGTTTTAAACTTCTACATAAACGTGTTTGATTTTAGAAGTGGTAGCACACTTTTGAGTTAGGTTATTTAGGTGTTAGTTGTGTTTTGGGTTTGGTGCTTTTATTTTTTTGGTGGTGTTAATAAGTCCAGTAGTAAAGAATAAGAGAATCTAGCCGATACTTCTAGGTTCCAGTGGAATTCCTTCTAAGGAAGCTATGTCTCGAGATGCCTTAGTGGCGTTTATTCATTATTCATCTTGTGCTTAAAGGTAGTGGTATTGTGCCTTTCAAGTTTGTTCCGATTAAACATCGAACACATAAAGCCTAGAATGCCCATAGGACTTACAGTAAAATCATGTGTGTGACCGTAGAGGTTTCTTTAATCCAAAAGTATGGATTGACAGCCAACTTGGTAATTACATTTTCTTAAATAGACCTAGTAAGATACCTTTTCCCTTTTTAAAAAATTCTAAGACAATTTTGTCGTCTTCTCATACCTGATGAAACTCAGTTTAGACATGAGATGATTAAAAGTTCTAGTTATGAAACAGAATGTGTACCGTTACATGCAAGTTACTTTGTTGCAAACTGAGGAGCTCACAGAAATGGCTTTGTTTTGTAGTTGCAAATTTGGGTACTAAAGATTACATAATACTTTGCTATGTATAACTACAGTGGGTTTTATTTACTTATAACTTTGCTGTACACAAACAAGTCCACTTGAGACATGATATCTAATGTGGTAATGCTGAAATCATGGGCTTGGTTCCATGTCCTCTCTAGCTGCTGTTGTGGTGGTTGTGAGAAGGTAACACTTCCCACCCAGAGGTTGATGCTGCCACTGAACTCCCTGCCTAGCTGTTGCTGTGAGCATCTTGTTAACAACTTCAGTTAGAAATGAGGTGGAGACGTTTTTGTGGAAATGTATGGAGAGTGAGGAAAGTTGTCGCTGCCTTCTCCCATTTGGTACTAGTCAGAAGTACCTTGGAATTTTTTATTTTGCAGCTGTTTGCAGCAGGGTTGGTTTATTTATTTTATGTGTGTGTGTATATAGAGACTCAAACCTTATGAGAAAAAGAGTCTAAAATACACTCTATTTTAGATCCATACACAAAGCCTCTGTCCTTGTAGAGTGTTTGCACTGCAATTTCTAATCCATTTGCTTAGGAAAGAAGTTCAAGCACCTTTGGATAGCTTCCTGCTTAGACATGCATGTCCAAATGATATGTAGTGGTATACCCAAATGCCTGCCAATTAACAAGTCATCTTGTGAAAGTTTACATCCCTTCCTTTTCCTTACAAACCTGTCAATTGCCTCTTCTTTCTGAGGACCTTGCAAAGTTTATAGTTCTGAAACCTTTAAGGAGTTGCTAAAATTTAAGTAAGTGCTTGTATTATGAAATACACTGCTACCGAGAAATTCTAATCTGGAATATCTACTCATATGCTTGAGCATTAAAATAGAAAGTTACTTTTAAACTTAAGATTTTTAAGACAGTATTTTTGTAGGTAAAAAACTATGTACTTGTATTTTTCAGTAGAGCTGAAATCCAAAGTCATTGTGATGTGACACTTGTTCATGAATTTTGTTTTTTTCTAAGTATTTTTCTTCTTTTAGTGAGAAGTGTAAAGCTAGAGGATTTACTGTGATAGTGGATGGCAGAAAATCTCAATGGAACGTGGTGAAGACGGTTGTGTTAATGCTACAGGTAAATATATATCCGTAGTTGACTGATTAGTTTTATAGGTGTGAACCCAATGGCTGTGTTACTGTTGAATCAGTAGTTTCTTTATTGAGAAATAGATAATTTTATGGTCTTTTAAAATATCAAAATGCAATTCTGGAACAGTTCTGTGCAAGAAGAAACCATCTGAAAAATGGATGATATACCTCTTACCTTGTAGACTTTTTTCTTAACCTGCGTTTTAGTTAAACATGCCCCTGGCATCATCAATAGTGAGTAGCAGAAATGCCTTCAGGGGAGGAGCTGACACTGAATGCATCTGAGCAGGTACTGATACAATATGCTGAACTACTTGTTTTCCATTAGAATTTGATACAGTTGTTTTTTGCCTTGTATAATAGTCCCAATCGCAAACTACATTCTAGATGCTATACCACGTGGGAGCAGGAAAAAAGTGCCAATTCCCAATTACAGAAATTCATAACAATTTATTATTTTAGCTTTTCAGAACTGTGAGGCTACAATAAAGTGTTATTTCCACTTAACAGTATAGGTTATAGGTTTATTTTATCTCAGTGGTCGAAGAAAATGCAAGCTGCAACACTCAGGCTAGTGCCTGCCTTTCTACACAGAGGACTTGTCTTTATAAGAGTAGTTTTCCTCTTGGGCTTAGATGAAGCCTTAGAAATTTAGTCAAATATGAATAATTTTATATTGTTGTCTTCCTGGCTTGATATTGCTTCTGGGTTTTTTAAATCTGTTTCAAGGTGTCTTTTACCTATTCATGACTAAGATGTCATATGTCTTAATGGTTACAGTGACTGGATCCATTATATTCTGATATAGCCTTGATTGAGCTCTCATTTTGGCTAACATGCACCCCAGCCTAGCCAATATGTACTAGAGAATTATAGGATATAATATTGATGTGAATAACAAAGTATACAACTCTTTTTTTTTTTCTCACGTTTTATTGTTAACTTTCTACATAGCAAATGCTGTCAGTGAAAGCTATGCTATCCTTGATACTTTTCTGAATGAAATGGCATAAATTAAGTCTAGACAATAGCTTGTGTTTTTTTAAATACTGGTGTAGCGTGGAAAAATGGTTAGATCTCAAAACTGTACATAAAGAGGTTGGATTTTCTTTTAATTTCTGACACCATTTTGCTGCAAAATTTAGTGCAATCCACTACAAAGCAGGATTGAGTCAACATGTGGTGCAGATGCAACAGACAGTTTAGTTTCTGTCTGTAAATTTTAAGTTCTTGAATAGATGATATGTAAGTGGAGTTCAGTTTAGTGGTTTTATCTTGGATGTTTTAATTATGGTTTTATTTCTCCTACAGAATGTTGTTCCGGCTGAGGTGTCACTTGTTTGTGTAGTAAAGCCAGATGAATTTTGGGACAAGAAGGTTACACACTTCTGTTTTTGGAAAGAGAAAGATAGACTTGGCTTTGAGGTATGTAAGAGCTTTTGTGTACTTCGGCCAGAAATACCATTTCTTGTATACTAGAGAAATTAAATAAAAATTACTGTCTCTAAAAGTAGTTTTATTCCAGATGCTTTGTGGATATCCTTAACAAACTGCTTGTGGCCTTTCAATTTTTCCCTTCATTAAATGAAGTAGGTCTAAAAATAATAATGTGCAGCACTTAATTCTTTGCTCAGCATGAGAATAAAGCAGTTTGGTACATACTGTGGATGTTTAGAGCAAGAAACTATTGTACAGGCTTTAGCATGATTTTTTCCATGAATCCTCTGTAATAGACTGTACATATGTATGTTATATGGTGTCACTGTATCAGTAGTAACCATTTTGAAGAACATCATGCATCCTTCTACCATTCTGTGAGTCTAATGTTACTATCAAAGGTTATAGATCTTTTCAGTTTGCTTTATATAAGGTGATAGTGCTCTTACCTTGAATCAGTGTGTGTACAAGAGGTTACACACTAACACTGGTAGCTCTAGCCTTTCATCTTTTTTGGTAGGTTAATGAAAACCTCTGTTTTCTCTATTTTTAAAGAAATATTTTTATCATCGATCTTTCCAATCATTTTTGAAGTTGATCTTGTTTAACTACAAAAGGCTTCCTCTGCTCACTAAATACTAAACTGTCTTTTTTACAAAAAAGCTCGCAGAGAGCATCCTTTTCATGAAAAAGATTGAATAGAAAAGTATTTTACAACCTTATCTCATGCTGTGTAATTCTTTTGATGTTAAGATTACATTATTCTTGAATACTGCTGTAGAAAATTTAGTTCTGGGAAAATGAGACTTGAAAGGTGGCAGCTGAAAGGTTACGTAACTGTTAAATAATACAAACTGAAGACTTTATAAAACAGATATAATGCTGTTAATTCATATGAAGTTTGTCCTAAGTCTTGTATCAGACTTTACCTAGAATAGATGGCTTCGTTTTTTTGTAAGCAGCTCCTACTCTGAAAAAATGTGGGTGTGAGATCCCTATTTTAAATCAGATGACCACACTTTTAAAAAAAAACAAACCAAAAAACAAACAAATCACCTGCTTTAAAGATTCCTTTTATTACACAACTTCTGCTTTAGAGTTTTATAAGTAAGGAAATCATGTATGCTTACCCTGAGGTTGTTTATGTAACAGATGAAGACCATACCTTCTTTTTGAGTAGTTAGACATAAATAAAGACATATTTGACAAATAGCACAAGCTCAAAAAAGAAATCCAAAGAATCCAGTTGCGGGGCAGCTGTCATCTAGCTGAGGTTGCATAATGAGCAGCTATTGATACATAGTTGCTGGAGATGTTTCTAAAGAGACTGTTATCCTAGTTTGTGGCTTTTGCTTGTTTCTTTCACTTTCTTGTGGGGTGTTTTTTGTATTTGTTTTTCTGTGCAAGAACTGATTTTCTTAAGTGTCATCCTCCATTAAAGGACAGAGAAAGCAGAGTGAACAGTAGGAAAATTCTTGTGCTTTCCAAGATAATGAAGACTCGCTCTTGGTATTAGGCTAGCCTTTGTTCTTCATCATTTATTAATTTATGGTTACCTGTTACTTGGCTTTAATTAGGAAAACTGGCTCAGTAAACATGACTCACCTTCGCTGTGCTCCAAGTACTGTTTGTGTTAAAGATAGTTTGTTTTTGCTCTATTCCTGGTAGGAGTGAAGAGCACTGATAAAGGCCATGAAAGCATCTAACTCACAGAAATTACACCTGTATAATTGTGTATTATTGGCAGTAAAAACAAAACACCCAGCTTGTTTTGGATCATAGGCTAGGTTTGCATAACTACTAGGAAAATCCAAGATTTCTTTTGCGCCAGTGAAATAAGTATGATTGAAAAATTTAAATTCAAGTATGAGATCTTTATTTACTTGAGAATGTAATCTAATTTTGTTTGAAGTAAATAGTAAGCAGCTTCAACTTCTAATGGGGCATCACATCTACCTCCTATTTCCTGCTACCTGATCTGATACCTTGGTTAATCTTGCCATATGAAGCCATTAATTGCAGTGCCTGCCTTCCTGTTCAAAGGCAGAGATCCTTTGCTTCAGAGTGACTTGTGTTGATCAGTTGCAAAGCTCTGAAGGTCAGTTTTGGAACTGAGATCAAAAGGCTACTGGGTGGATAAGTATAAAAAAATAGACTGATTCAGCTGAACAAAAAAGTGCGTGTCCATATTCCTGCTTAATATTAGTGTTGGTTTTGGACCTGCCCCGGGTCAAGGCCCATTCATTCTTTGGCAGAGGTTTCCTCTGTCCCTTTATCCCTCTCTGAAATGCCTTTTAGCAACCGTTTCATATGTTCATTGAAGCATTTTTTTCTGGTCCTGTGCCCAAGCTTCATAACAGGACAGTTGTCTTAATTGTTCCAAGTGTGTCTTTTTGACTGAAATGTTGTGAATGTTGTAGTGTAATATTTAATTCCGTTAATGTTTTAATACAAATAGTGAACAGGGTACGAAGATAGAAATCTCTGTGCTTTGGAGAGCTGAAAGGTGTTTTGCTTGTTTATTCATGTACATAATGATGTGAAACAAATCACTCTTTGTCAGTAGCTGTAGTGTGTCTTATTTGGTCATGTGCTCTTCATATGAAGATAACTAGGATAGCTGGAGGAAAATGTGTACTGTAAAATAGAATAAATATACAAGTTCTGCATATGCTGCGGTTTGTAAATAATGCAAAACTGCCTACAGACTGGTGGGTTGGGGTTTTTTGCCTGCCATTTATTTAGGGGAATCCAAGGAAAAGCAAAATCAATGGTGGATAATAAATTAGCCCTTTGAAAATCAGTTTGTTTCAAAAGCAGCAAGGAGGAAAGAGTGCTTGTTGTTCTTATCCTTATGGAAATCATGGAGCAAAATTTTAAAGCTCATTTAAGCTTGTGAGATAAGAAATCAAGCACTAGTTGGTTTAAAACAGAGGAAGGATAATTAAGTGGCAAACTACTGGGAACTTTATCAGCAGAATCTACTCAGAATCTAATGTCAAATCATCAATATACAGGGGAGTATGGGAGCCTAAAACCCACATTTTCCTATGAAACATTCCTGTCTCTCATCCTGCTTATGCTCCATATATTTGGATATCATAATTGCTCTGAAAAAATACTAGCTAGCTGACGTTTTCCATCTTAGGGAACTGAAAAAGAGCTTGTAAGATCTTGCCTTCTAAAAGCTTAGGAACTGTTTAACAAGAAAAAACCCGGAAAGGCTAAATCAAATGATCTTATGTGATCAGACCAGTTTTTCATATCATTCTCCCAACTCAAGTGAAGCAACTTTTCTCTGCTGAAGTCAGTGGTACATACATGCATAAGTTGATACTTACCTTGTCTAGGCAAATGCAATTAATTACATTTAAATGCCCGATTAAATGCCTGTTATGCAGTTAGTGAAATCCTTAACATTACAAAATTAAAAAAATCTTACACCAAACATTTCTATATATGCTTTTTTTGTGCCATTGAAAACACTGTGATCCAGAACTATCTAATGTGCTACTACAAGAGGTTTTTATACTGTTCTTGTAACAATAGCTAATTTCAAAATACAACATGTCTCTTTATATCTTAGGTCTCGGTATTCTACTTAATAGCTGCACAGTCATCTCCAATTTTATCTTTTATGAATAATGCTAATAAGCAGAGTATTGCTCCACAGAATGAAGAATGACTAACACTGCAGGAAAGCTTTAATTTTTGTATTGCATCTTCCAGTCCACTGTTTTTTATACCCAGACACTGAAAATGCTTATAGGAGTTCTGATTTTTTATCAAAATGTTTTGTTTTTTTTTTTAAATGCATTTTCTTTTCATCTGCATTGGAGGTGAGAAGTTCTTTCTCTTAAAAACCTGTCAGTTCAAAATGAAATCTGGGAATTATTCCTGTGGAGTTGGAGTACATAAGCCTGCGCTTACATCACATTCTAAATTGAGTCCTAAAGAAGGGTGTGTTGCAAACTAATGTGTTTTGTATGCTGGTCTCTTGTCTGGGATGGAAAAAAGATAGGGTGAAGGTGAATGACTGGGCAAAACCATGAGTGTTTGAAAGGGAAGGAGACAGTTACTGGGAGTGGAATTGACAGCTTACTGTATATCTAGGTTCTTTAGTATGCCAGATTTCTGTGTGATACTGACCAGGCAAATATTTACCTTGTGTTTCTTGCTGTAACTTTCAAGCAAACGATCACGGTATAGATTAGTGTTCCATATTAATAAAATTCACTTGTTGCTACTCAGCGTCTAATCAAATGGCTTTTCGAAAAAATTATATTTATCATCAAACAATACGACTATTCCTTGCAAGAAGAGGAAGTCTGCCTCAGTAAAGCAGTGAATCACTTCCAGACCAGATACTAGGGCAGCTATGTTTTTTTTCTGTTACAAGTGCCATAGTTACTGATTTTTTAATAGAAAAAGCTGCCTTCAGTGTAGTGTGACAAATGAACATAGGCAATCTTTGGTTTGGATTTTGGAACAGGCTAAAGTACTATTCTCGCAAAATCTATGCCTTGTTCATTGAGGCTTTCCCTGTATTTTTCCAAAACTGTTTGGATGTGTAAGCTACTGGCATAACAAATCATCAAGAATCAATCCACTAAGTATGCAGCTTTAATATTGAGCCCAAAGGACTTTATAAAATTCAACATTTCATACTTATCAACAAGGCTGTGATGGGGACGAGCTGTCTGGGCTTCCCAGTGTTTCTTGGCAGAATTTTGGGGAAATCAACAAAACCTCCTTTACTCATGCTTGTTTGAAATAAATATGTGAAAAATTACCAATCAGTGAGCATCACATAAGTTTGATCAGCTTTTAGCATGCTTTATGAATGTTCTTTTTTTAAAAGAAGTAGTATTGAGAATGATGGATTGTTATGCTGCAATAAGTAAATGAAAAAAGTGTTAAATATTTTGATTCCAGTTTATTAAAATGTACTGTTCATATTGAGTAAATAATATACTTATAGATATGTTAGCAGTCAGTTTCATTGCATTGTGACAAACTGGAACGGGTAAACATATATATAAACATATATATATATAACTGTATGCACAAATGTTCTTGCCAGTTTATCACTTGCATAAAATCAAACAGCTAATACTGTATATAATATATACGTTCAATTGTTATTAGAATATTTTCTAAAGATGCATCTAATTTCATACTAGAATCACTAGGTGTGCGTGTGATTATGTAAGTTACTTAAGTGAGAAATTGTGGCATCTGTTGGTAATGCAGTTACAGCCATAGAAATTTCTCAGTAGCTGGGCACAGCTGGTAAGAATGCTTTACAAAGAACTGTGAACTTTGTCAGACTATTTGGTTGTTGCGTATTAGGCTGCTTGAAGTGTAAAACCTACGCCAAACCGACCAGCAAAACTCCAAAACCAGACTAACAAATTGTAAGCGGTATATATTCACGTGTGTAATAAGCTATTTTCCCTGGTTTCATAAATGAATTTGTCAGGATTGGCTTATTTCTCTTCTGTGAAATTCCATGTTAGGTTTAGAGTGTTGTATAAGTGTCAGTTTATAATAAATATTCTTTCTAAGAGATGACAAATATTACTATTATTTGCTCTATCTGGTCTTCCAGTAGTTCCTGGGTTTGACTTTGATGCTTATATTAAAGTTTCATTTCTTTCTTTCTTGAGGGAAGTTGATAGAATTTTTTTTTAAATGTTTTGAGGGCACTTTTACATGTTCTATTGAACATACACAATTTCCCTCTGATCTTGACATCTGCAACTTTGCTCATTAGAGTAGAGCAGTGATGAAAGCTGCTACTGCTCTTCTAGGTTTTAAAAAGACCAGAGTAGAGATGATGATAGGGACCTATGGTTGGTAGCAAACAGGATATATTTCAAACCTGCTTCTACTGTAACCTTATTAGCTGTTGCCGTTGTCAGAAGTGGGTGGAACAAGTGCAAAGAGAAGCAAAGATTTAAGGATTCAATAATTTATACGTTTTTCTGTCTTACCATCTGTCCAGATCTATTCAGTTCTCCCTTAGGGAGTTTAAGCTGTTCACTTAAC
This sequence comes from Heliornis fulica, assembly GCA_013399135.1. Taxonomy (NCBI): domain Eukaryota; kingdom Metazoa; phylum Chordata; class Aves; order Gruiformes; family Heliornithidae; genus Heliornis; species Heliornis fulica. Next base: position 1,323,760 of record VXBZ01010782.1, read on the forward strand.
ATCCATCTGTAGTCCAATGTTAGGACTTTTACTTTGGATTAAGAAAACACTTTTTTCAGAGTCAACATAAGATGACCTCAAAAATAGGAGGAGAAAAAAAAAAGTGCACAGTTGCAAGCAACAAATAATATGTGGAAGTGTGAAATTCAGATGTGAAGGTGAAATACTAATTCATAGAGGGAAAACTTTTTTCAAGGTGTGGTAATTTGTTTTATTTTCACAAAAGGTCAAAGAAATTACTGTGATTAGATTTTGAACAGTTTTAGAAATCAGTGAAAGCAAAAATTTGTATACTATATGTTTTCACCTATATATAACATGCAAGACACATCTTTGAAAGAGAAGTATCTTCTCCCTATGCAACATCACATCAACTGGTTTTTCAACTTTTTGTTCAGCTCTTGGTCTATGTTCTTATGGATTATTAATCTGTAGTAGCCGATTAGAACACTATTTTGGAAGCTTCAGAGAGGCAAATTGCACTTTTGACATCTAGAAATATGAGTTACTTAATTTGAAACATATAGCGTATTCTACATTAACTCTGCCATAAGTCCAGATCTAGAACAAGGGTAAAATCTGTTTGGGAACCTCCCTTCTGCCACCACCTAGTCAAAAATTCAAATGTTGACTTTTTGAAGTCTGCAGTCAGGTTTTCTACCGTTAGCCTGTTGAACAGTCAACAAACATTTTGAGAAAGAAACTTTTTAAAGCCTCTCTTTTGTTAAAAAAAAAAAAAAAGAAATATAGAGAATGAATGGCTTTTGCAGCATTGACTGAAGTCACGACAAGGCCTACTGTTGAGATAGAAGTTTTTCTTTTTCAAAATTTTTCAAATAAGGTGCAAAAATAACTTGCATACCTTAACCAAATCTCACTTGTGGGGAGGGCTTTCTTTTCGGGGGCTTGTTTTTTTAAAATGTAGTTAATATTTGTTACAGGCTCAAATAACTTCATGTACTTCTAAGGCACAAAGAAAATACTCCAGGACTGGATGTGTTGCAAGAGAATAATGTGCTTTGCAGTATGATATGATACTATATTCACTAAAATAGATCATGTGGTGTATAGCTTAATCAAGAAGCATTAGTTACAACCATAAAACAGGTTTCAAAGAAGTGTATTTTTTTCCTATTGCAAATAGACAAGGTGGCACAGAAGATATAGGGTTACCCATGAGATACAGTCAGGTAATTTTGATATGCAGTATGCATTAGGGTTGTGTTAAATGCAAATGCTATCCTTCCTTTAAATATTTAGTAGTAAAAGGGTTACTTTCTTTGAATTACAGAAAGATCTGCTCTGTAGCCCTGGACACACTTAACACAACTTCTCACGTATTTAAGGTGAAGTAGAGGTGTTACTTAAAAGTTGGCCTAAAATTTATTGTGGTTGCAGGTTATTTTAGTATCTGCTAACAAGCTGACTCGATATATAGAACCATGCCAACTAACAGAAGATTTTGGAGGAACTCTCACCTATGATCACATGGATTGGTTGAATAAGAGGCTGGCAAGTTTTCTTTTTTCTTTTTACAAATATCTAATTCTTGACACACAATTTTTTATTTGTGTAGGAACCACTAAGTGTGTAGAAATAGTCATATGTGTTGTATTGCAGTTCCAACGCATGAATACATAGTCTTACTATAATATTGGATTTGTTCAAAGGGTGATAAACCTGCTGTAATCAATTTGTTTAACAAAAATGACCCTAAACATTGCTTTCTTGTAGACTTGTTCTAAAAGAGTATGAGTGTATGGTATAGTCACTATAAAGGAAAATTACTTGACTGCTGATAGGAGAAAACCAAAATAGCGAAGAAATACTTAAGGACTCTTAAGCTGAAAGAGGGTGGATTTAGATTATGTATTATGTTTCTTTTTTGCTGAATCTTGGCAAATTGCATATTCAGACCCAAGGGTAAAGAGAATGCTGTCTGCTGTGCAGCTTTTTTTCTGTTGGTTTCTGCCAGGCCTTTATGTATGCAAGGATTAGGGCAAGGCAACTTGTTTCTTCTCTGCCTGAAACTGAGAGTGCCTGGACACAGGAGAGAGAAGGGAAATCTGATATTTTTGTTGTCCTTCATTTTTGTCTGGTATATACAAAACTGTCTCTTGCATATTTTGGCATACATAAAATGCTAAGGCCAGTACTTCCACTCTAGCTGAGGCTTTAGCTTTATATTTGGTTTGAACCACAACTGAAAATGTCTTTCTCCTGACTCTCTTGCCTTGTTTCATTTGGATTTTTTTTATAAATGAATTATTACTAATGAAGAACCTTCTCCATTGCAACTCTGAATTCTGAAGCTAGACAAGAGAGAAGAAAGATTTTTTTTCAAGTTCTAGCTGCAAAATAGTGTAGAGCAGTTTATACATTTTAATTATATGGATTTTTTTTTCCTTTTGTAACTATTGAATTTTGCTTGTATTTTATAAATGGTTCTCTTATAAATTGGCTTTTAGGAGCTATCCACCTCATGTCTGGTTTTGTTTTCCCTGAAGCTTAATTAGTCCTATATAGGTTAAGGAAAGTTCATCTGTAGGTTATTGATTAATAGTTTAACACTACCAAAAAGACCTGAAAATCTTAATATTCAATATAGGTATACAATATATTTCAATATAGATATACAATATATACTGATCCTTGTACATATATACAATATATATACAGTATATACAAACCTTGCATCTGAGGTCACAAGCCCCTGTAATCAAAGAAACCAGTGTGAGTATTTCTTGTTATGTAATATATCATTCTTTGATGTTCGTTACAGTATAGTCCATATTGGTGATTAAAAGCTGGAATTTTCACAGTTGATTAATTGAATTCATTTAAGCGAGCTGTCAACGATTGTGTAACATGCCTTGATTCTCTAGCATTATTCTTGAGATTCAATTAAAGGCTTAAGTTTTAGAATAAATGCGTCAATAAGAAGTTAAGATTTTGCCAAAATCTCAATTTTTTTCAGTATTCAGTCCATCTTCATTATATTCAATGTATTCAATGTGTACATCTACATTATATTCAATTCAACTTCACTGTGAAGTGCTCTTCAGTGTTCCCTGAATTACATTCTATAGATTGAAGTATCTGAACAGAACTAATAGAAAAACTTGCACTGATCAATACTTTTATAATTTTCATTTCTTAAATTAATACCTGCCTCCTTTTTAGGTATTTGAAAAGTTCACAAAAGAATCAACATCGTTACTGGATGAGCTTGCTCTAATTAACAATGGAAGTGATAAAGGAACTCAACAAGAACGAGAGAGGCATGTGGTTCACTTTTTTAAAATCACTGCTTTTGGATTATAAAATTTCATTGGGAATTCAAACAATATTGAAAATATGCCTTCAGTATTTTGAAATGTGTAAAGAAATTCTGAAAGTTTATAACATAGGCTACAAAATCTATCATGTGTGTCCATGTAGATGGATGCTTATTTGGCTATTGACTTACATGTAGCTGTGCTTCTGTTTTGATATGATGAGTTGAAAAAGTGAGGACTTAGTGAGCAGAGAAACATAAACGTATAGTCTCTATAGAATCAGGAGGCTGTGGTCTTAGTTGAAGTTTTTTAGTGCTACTGTAATTAATACACTTAATATGTTTTTTACTTTATTAATAAAGTTTATTAATAGTATGTTTGTTTTATTCAAGATCAATAGATTTGAACTTCCTTCCATCAGTTGATCCTGAGACGGTGTTGCAGACAGGTATAGTAAGTTGAAAAATTACAATGTTGGTCAATAAAATAATGTTATTCAGTTTTAAGCCCCAAGTGAAAGCACAGAGGGCAAAACAGCTATCTGAGACATTATTGCAATGTAACAAGCTTATCAATTAATTTTGTCATTGGGTTAAAAAAAAAGTTAAAAAAGGAAGAACTGCAGATGTCTTGATAGCATGTTACTATAAGCAATACATTTAATTTTGAGAATACATTGTTTCTAGATTATGTCAATGTATTTGTCTTACAGAATGAATTTGTCTCAATAGCCACTATACGAAATTCTGATAATTTGCACCAACCTAGTTCTAAGCTGACTCTGTAAAAGTGAAGCATAAAGTCTTCTGACTCTTTGCTGTTTAGACTCTTTCTTGAGCATCAAACAATTTGGGGTTCTTTGAAATTTTGGGGGGCTATGTTTTCTCTTGGCAATAAGGTATAACAACAGTACTGATTTGGAACAGGAAGCAATGCGTAGTGATCAGAGTGAGTGCTCAGAATAGCTGTCTTCTAGCCTCCCGCAAATTGATGTGTGGATCACATGTAATATTTGTCACTGAGAACTCCTGGCTTTACATGCCCTCTGTGTAAAATTTTAGCTTATTTAGGTGTGGGATAATACTGTTTGAGTCAAAAGGAGAAATAGTAGTTTCTTGCTGTGGTCTTAAAATTTCTTAACATGAAATATCTGTAGATGCTGTCACTAAGTTTTAGTCTACTTATGTATTCTTTAATGGTAAGGTGGTTTTGAACAAAACACCACCATTTTGTGTAAGTAGATGACTCCAAGAACATTAGCTTATATGCATTCTCTGTTTTCTTAATTATGGCATAATGATTTTTTTTTGAGCTGTGAAGTTTAGTAGCTTTTAATAAGTAATGGCAGTTCCTAAGAGGCAACCTGTCTGTTAGTTTCACTGTCTTGGAAAATTTCAAATTAAATTAAACTTTCCTGTCTCTTAATGGTAAATATGAACCTGTCTTCCACAGTTTTGCTGCTTTCACAAGCTCCAGATACACATAAAAATTCTAGCTTTTTAGAATTTGATGAGGGTCTAGTTTAAAAATTGTTTTACCTTTAAAATGTTAATTCTTTTTACTGCTGAAACAGTACAATAAAAATTCAAAATTATCCCAGTAAAACTATGACTTGTGAAAGCCTTTATGTCTGTTTGCCCTGCAGCTATCTGTGCCTAGCTGTGTATTTGTATAAAAGATGAAACCCAAGATGTTTATTTCCATAGTATGGCAAAATGTAATTTAATTAATGTATATTTCACAATAATATATGCTGACTCATTTAATGTTGCTTGCTGCTGTCTCCAAAGCCTTTGGCATTTTGATTGTCTAGATGATACCAGTTGAACTTAGAGTCTGGTTTTCTGCATTTTTGTTAGTTATTAAAATTTCTGTTCTAGTGGCAATTTTTTTCTTTTGAACTAGTATGTTACCATTTTCAGACCTTCAGAGCTGATGATGTGAAATTGGCAGATTTTCACTATTATGCCAACACATCTTTAATCACCAAACACTGCATTATTTGGTAACTTTTTCATTGAGCTTTTGGGCAAAAAAATTGATGATCTGGATTTATTTGTATGGTGTTTACATCCTGAAAACTTTACCACAACTTAACAGTATTGTGAGAGGATTAAATAGTCAGAGTATACTATTTTTTCATATATGAAAGTCATTGCACTCTAGATGTACCTTGGCCTAGTGGTTAAGAGCACAAAGAAAAAGGTGAGAAGAAGTTGAGAACAAATTATTGTTCAAAGTAATATTCAGCTGCATGCTTTCCATGAAAGTTTAGTTTTCTAAAACCCTGGAAGACAGCAGAGAAATCTTATGCTCAGTTTTAGTGCTTCTATATCATTCATTTAATCTAAGAATATGAATTGTTGGAAAGAAATACTTTGGATGCTACACAGTATATTGAAGTAAACCAGAATTTTTATAGTTCAGACTTAAGATTGTGCTTTGCAATTGTACCTTTACAATATTCAATACTGCTGTCAATATGTATATTAAAGTCACGGTATCTCTCTTGGATATCTAAAATATGCCATGATTTCTACTGTGTTTTATGATGCATACAACACCACAAACTGTGACCAAATGTGCCCAAAGCATGAAAGATCATTAGCTGCAAAAAATATGCCACTGAAAGGTCTATAAGCTGACATACTTACTAGTATTTTTGGTGCTGGTTTTTTTTAATTATCTGTATCATTATTTGTATTCTTAAAGGTCATGAGTTACTATCTGAGTTACAACAGCGTCGATTCAATGGTTCGGATGGAGGGGTATCCTGGTCTCCAATGGATGATGAACTACTTGCTCAGCCACAGGTCATGAAGCTACTAGACTCACTCAGAGAGCAGTACACCCGCTACCAGGAAGTTTGCAGACAGCGAAGTAAGCGCACGCAACTAGAGGAGATTCAACAGAAGGTAATGCAGGTAAGCTTGGAGCTGTTCTTGAATACCATGAGGCAGAGGTTTGAGCACAAGTCCCAGGCTGTTTCTCCTGCAAAACTTAGTCAGAGGTGAGAGCTTCATGCTTCCTTTTCACTCTTCAAAGTGCAATGTGCTAGTTTCAGGTGATGCTTTACACAGTTGACTACCACAGTGACTTTCTGAAGACTGTTCTCATACATGGAGGTGTTTAGAAACGTGCTCCTTGACAACGTGCTGAAGAACAACTCATTCCCTTTATTGCAGACTCTATAGGCTTTATTGTACCTCTACTTTATCGGAGTGTCAAGTGCCTGACCTGCTAGCAGAGAGAGGAGCGTTCACAAATGAGACACATTTAACAGTAATTTTGCTTGAGAATTGGGAACCTTCCCTTGCCCATGTTAAGTTTCTGTTACTGAAGATAAGCCATTATATATTCATTTATTTGTTTGATGTTTTAACTTAAAGTAATTAAACACAGTATTTCAAGGGTACTTTGACTAGAATGAATACAAATCTGCCTAATCAGTCATATGTTAAAGGTCATAAGGGCTCAGTTTAATCCTTTGGAAAAAGGTGTGTAATTAGCACTTGAAACATTTTCTCAGCAGCTTCTTAGTAGAGGAAGTATATGTTTAAGTTTCTATCAAGTTTGATTATGCATAAAATGGAATGGGTATTGCTTTTAACCTTTCAGTATTGACATTTCTAATGCATGGGGAGTTCAAATCAAGTACTTGCACTTCACAGCATTCCAGGTATGAGTAAACATAAAAGCTAATCAGTCTTATTTCTAGCAGTGCAAGTGTCTTCTGAGGAAATATTTTTTCCCTGTTTAGTCATTCAGATTCTTATAAAAATACAAAAGAAGCAAATGTCACCTTTTGATATTTTGAGGTGGAAAGAGTAATTATGAAGAGGTGAAAATAGTATTATATAGAACATATTACCATGGCTGTGGGTATAATTGGGTGAAATTTTTTTCCTGTGTTAGTTATAGAGGTTGAACAAGATGTGTTGATTGAAATGAAATTTATAATGCACTTGAACAAACTGATAAAGTTAATGTATTTAAATAGACTTGTTTACTGGGGCAGCAGTGTCACTTCACAATATTTGTATTAGAAATAGTTTTATGTTTGTTCTGTCTACACTGTGGATGCTGCATAGTAAGTGAACTGGGTCTCACTACACAGGAAAAACATGTTCCGATGTTTCGCTTAGCTAATCAATTTTATAAAGGGCATTTAAAAGCTCTCTAAATGGCATATAAATGCATGGAAAAAAGTTAATCTAGAAATTGCTTTGGCTTACCTGAGAAAAATTAGGCTAACAGCAAAAAGAAAGATGATGATGGACTGGAGGAAACAGATACAGGCAAAGTGCCAAGGGTTTTAGTTTGCTAAAACAATCAGAAGGTGGTGTATAACATCTCTGCAGTATCTTCAGTGGGGATGGGTGCGTACATAGAAAGTTTTTCACTTGTGTTGTTTTGACTTCCTGTTTCATTACAACTATATTCCTATTTCATTCTTTGTATAGCTACTTATATTACTAACTGCTCCTGGCTTGCTTTTATCTTCCTGTTTCATTTTTACTCTAGCTTACTGTAAGAATGAAGACAGTGATTTCCAGATGTTTTCTGATGAGCAGTTCTACTAAACAGACTGCTTATGAGTAACTCTGTTACAATAAATTCTAGTGTTGCTCCTCCTTAGGCAGAGGCATTAACTGTTTCAAATTTTAATTCACAAAAATTAATGCCAGGCTGTATGTCTGTGTAGTCATTAACCATTAGAAAATTGTATTTAATCAAAATAACCTCACTTCTTCTCCAGGTCCCCCAGTGATTTTTTTTCCCTCAGGTTGCACAAGAATCATCACATGCAAAGCTGAGCAGGGCAGTAGTTGTTGGAAGTTCTAATGGGAAGGTAGTGTAGGTCAGAGGGGGCACTGCAAAGCAGTAGTGTTATGCTCTGTTTCAGACTTGCATGAGAACTGCCATTTCCATCTGATTGTTACAGCGTGACATCTGGGTGCTTCACTTCTAGGCCCACACCAGAGGTAGCTGTGCAGAGATGCTCAGCACAGCAGAAAGCTGTCTTCACAGTTATGGTGTTACATTGTGTATTGTGTTGTATTTCCTGAAAAACTGTGTGAAGCTGTTCTGTTGTCTTTGCTTAAACAAAGTCACAGTAGAGAGGGGAAGTTGGCTTCCTCTGCTTTTTCGTTATGGTTCAGATTATGTGGGGGCATTCCTGCATTTCCTTACTTCAGGACTCTAGCAGTAAATGGCTTGTGCTATGTTTCATCAGGGCTGTGTTTTATAGATGTTTAAAAATTTATAATAAAAATTTGCCATAGATACTATTTGGTAATTCAAATGTGTATAAGGAAACCAAAATTCAAGATAGTCTACTTTGCTTTGAATAATATTAATATCTAATGAAATGGTTCCAAATCAGTAGTAATATATAAATATAGAATAATAGAAATATACTGCTCTAGTCCAAAACTATTGCCATGACTCTGCAAAGATTTCTGCAAAGGCAAATCCCATGAGATGTGCCCTTAAGACTCTCCATAAGAAAGACTTCTGAGTTTGAATAGAGCAAGTTGAAAGGACATAAATATATAAAATACTAAATTGTTGTGTAAATTTAATTTTTGAACAAGTATGTATCCTGTACTTGAGTGTTAATATATTCAACAAAATTAGAAGAAAACTCTCTGATGTAAGATTTAGTACAGCTGTGCCTTTTAAATCACTTAGGCAACAAAAATTCTTGCTTAAACATAAGATCCATTAAGAAAATTGTGTGTGAAGCTCTTTCATTGACAGACATATGAAACTGACACCTGCTTTTATGGAGCTGACAAGCTAAGGTTAATGAAAAGTAGTTTTTACTTAGAGCCTTTGAAGGTATGAATGGATTGAACAAGACTTCTACAGATCCTAAAAAGATCTTTTTTTTCAATAAATGTATTCTTACTTTGAAATATTTCTGCTAATGTTTCATAATTCTTTTTGTATCAGTTGTTGTGTGATGGATTTGCTTTATCTTGTTTACAGGTGGTCAATTGGCTTGAAGGACCTGGATCAGAACAGCTAAGAACTCAGTGGGGCATAGGTGATTCAATTAGAGCATCACAAGCTTTGCAACAGAAACACGAAGAGATTGAGAGTCAGCACAGTGTGAGACTTCCCATACCCTTTTTTACTAGCAAAATAATTCTAAGTACATGCAGTTAGAAGCAGTGGCTCTTGGTTATGACTATCTAGGAATTTTGCATGGTGTGTGATTTTATGGTTACAGAGGAAAGTACCTGAACAGTTTAAGAACTTAATGTGATCATTATATATACATGTTACTTTGTTTTCCCATGTAGAAAAAAATACTGATTTCTGTCTATGATTTTTCAGTTTTATTACATTACAGCTGTTCTTAAATTTTCATGTTGAGTTGGAGGAGTAATTTTCCTTTTTTCTCCCTGCTAAAATGGCTGAGAAGTCCTATACTACTTAGGTGAATAAGTTAATATTTTTGTATTAAACTGTATTTCACATTAGCTGAAACTGCCTTAACACTTTCATTGATTGAGACTTAAGATACAGTTTATGTTCATAATGAAATTTCAAAGAGACTGTTTTGTGACAGTATTGGCTGGATTCCTTTGTTTAAAATTTTGAAGAATTCCTAAAGTTAAGTAGAATTATGCCTTTCCATCAGATGATTAAAAAAAACTGTAGTTGCCATATGAATGCTCAGTGTTCCCAAAGTGAGAGCTGCTTACAGTGCTTTTCCTCTTTACTTTCCTTGATGTAGATTCTGAAAATTCTGTCCACTTTTTCTAAGTTCTATTTTACAGCCACAGCAAAGAAAATAGTCACTGGGTTAAAATTTTTCTGAGCTAACTTAGAAAAGAAATCCAACCCAACAACCCGCAAACCTTTAGTCTGAGAAACGCTGTGCCAGACTACACTGTTTCTGTTGACTGTGTATCTATCTACTGTTCATGGTTATCTTTATAAAATAGTCTGCTGTAGGTGTCTCCGGTCAAGAGAATCCCATCTCTATTGCAGATTTAAGTTCTTCAAGCACTTTTCTACTCTGAAAACCAGTACCATCTCAAGTATAAAACATGGTTAAAATCCTAATGGAAAAAAAAAATAATCTCCTTCCTACTACACTGATAAAAGTAATTTTTAGTATCTTTCAGTCATATTTGCACTTCAAACTGAAAAGGAAAATAAGACTGAATATACTTTGTTCTCCCTTGGATATCTATCATAGAGAAGAACTCTGCTTTAAATGGGGCTGTGGTCCTGTAAATCATTGAAATCCCACTGAAATTTGCAGGCTGGTTTATGGTTTGCTCATCGCCAAAGCACTGATAAGATGGAACGCTGCTTTGTTCTCATGCTGGCAGGAGCTTGTAGAGACAAGTCTGAAAATTAATTTTTAACTTCATACTAAATAAGTAATTGGGAAACCACTGGCCTACCTTACATTTAGATGCCTATTTATAACTTAACCTTCTGACATCTCTGATAAATGCGGGGTATTCTTCTTTCATTTTGTAATAGCTGAGCATACTCTTCTTCATCTTTTGTTACTTACCTATCTTTTTCTCTCCTAGTAATTGAATGAACAGCCTGTATGCTTGGTTTCTGTCCTGTTTTCCTACTTATGATTGGTTATATTACTTCTTCTTTCAAGACACTTGCCAAGAATTTCCATTTGTTTTAAAAGCTGGCTTTTCTACATCACTTTATTCTGATGTGAAAAAGTATTTTTAAGGCATGGGATTTTTTGGGTTTTTTTTAGCTTTTCTTGGGTTTGGTTTTTTTGTTCTTTCTTGTTTGGGAGACATGTTTGTGTTGATTGGATTTTCATTTTCTGACTGTTTTGTTTCTGAGCAATATACTAGCACTGTTACATTTTAGCAAATGCTGGCATTTTCTCTGTTGTTTTGAGCTGTCACATACAGCCGTGCCTTACGCTTCCCCTATGGAAAAAATCAGAATACGCTACAGAACACAATTTTTTAATCTCGTTTTAATCTTTATTTCACTGGTAGCTTGACCAAAATAAATGATGGTAACTACTTTACTTCCTTTAGTACTAATATAGGACCCAAAAATTATTAATCTAGATTTTGTTTGTCTTATATTATTGGTGACTTGTCACACTCAATAAGCTTGGTATATGTCCAGTATCTACAGGTAGTAGTAAGAGATATGATGTGTAAACTGAGTTACTGAACCTGTGTATCTGTAGTATGAGTGTGACAACAGAAGGTGTTTCCATATTATGTCATCTTAATTACCCCTTTTGTGATATATGAGAGACTTTATAGACTTTATTTTTCTCTTTTTTGACTGATTTAACTCTTGGTAATTTAAATTCCTTATTACTTACCCCCCCCCTCCCCTTGCCTTTCATACTGTTTCTTTCTGTGAGCAGATGGTAGAGGCAGCTTTGGATAAAAAAAAAATCAAACAAACAAAACCAGAATATGGATATTTATATTTTTGATGCTTTATAAATAAGTGATGCAAAAGCTGAAGGCATAATTTCAAAACATTGTAAACATTTCAATGGGAGTGAGTCAAGAATACTAATTAATTAACTGTTTTAGGCCAATAGATGGTGCTATCCCACAGCATTAGAAATGATTAGGGCATTTCAAGGTCACTTTACTATAGGCAAAAATAAAAGCTGTTGAGCAAATGTTTTTGCTTTACAGGCATCTCAATCATGCAAAATACAAATGTGGTCTTGATGTTTTTAAGTAATTTTTAAATCCGCCAGAATTTTTAAATTTTGAACTGTTTTCCTAATGTTTTTTCCTTCTGTGTGAGATTTCAGAATAATAGCGTAAGCTGTAGTTCCTTACAATCAATTCCTTTTTTCAGTCTGCTTATTGAATAATCTGTAGTTAGATGTATGTCTTTTTAAGGGAAATAAAATTATGTTTGGGGATAATACCTAATTTTCTTCCATTTGTAGGAATGGTTTGCTGTTTATGTTGAGCTTAATCAGCAGATAGCAGCCCTTCTGAATGCAGGGGATGAGGAGGACCTTGTGGAATTGAAAGCATTGCAGCAACAGCTGAGTGATGTGTGTTACCGGCAGGCCAGTCAGCTGGAATTCAGGCAGAATCTATTACAAGCAGCACTTGAATTCCACAGTGTTGCCCAGGATGTGAGTTTTTCTTCACAACTTTTCACAGGCTCACCTGCTAATATGTTATTACTTTAGTATTATAAATATTGAATACACTTGGAAAAACTTAGTGTGGTGGGAGAAAAATAATGTCACTTAAAAAATGCAGGAAGTCTTCATTTGCTAAAATTAAAACACTGAGAAGGTTTTCTCTTTTTTAAGGAGTTGTGCTTTATAATACATCTTACATTTCAGCAGCATTTAAAATAACATAGTTAAATAGCAAACTATTTTAAATTGCTTTTTCCAATTTTTCTTAGAGCCATATGTATTAATTAAACTGCATTTTGGTGTACTTCTTATAGTTTCTTTTTTAAATTGGCATGTCCTCCTTGACTAATAAATAAACCTTGGTTTCCTTCGCTCCCCCCATCCTAGTGATGTATGTTCTAGGAATTTCATAGGCGGATGGGTTGTTTATATTTCATCTTGACTTAGAAAGTGACAGATTTTCAAACATTTAGAAGATTGCAGACCCCTCTGAAACTCAAAACTTTTAAAACATAATATCTATGTTGCTTTTTATTCTAGCTGTCTCAGCAATTGGATGGCTTACTGGGAATGTTGTGTGTAGATGTAGCACCAGCAGATGGAGCATCAATTCAACAAACTCTAAAACTACTGGAAGAGAAATTGAAAAGTGTTGGTAAGGAAAATATTTCTCTACTTCAGACGTGCATTCTAATGAATGCATTACAGGAGGAAAAAAAAAGTAATCCTACCAACCCCTAAAGAGATGGCTAAAAAAAATGGCTTCTGATTCCTATCTAACTAGTGTTCCACCTAACTACCTTTGACTTGCCTGTACTATCTACTGTGTTTAGTTTTGTATGGGGAAAATGATCTGGAAATGTTTTTATTTAAATGTTTTACATGTAATATATATTTGTTATGTGCTATTATTGTGCATTTTGTCTGTAGATAAACATTTTTCCCTACTAACTATTCTTAGTACCTTGGGAATATGGTGCTTTGTGGTTCTTTTTGTCTCCAGAACTGACCCCTTGATGGTTAAGATTGTTCTCCACTCCATAATGCTAGCACTGTGTATTTTGTGGTAGCTTAGAATGTATGTGTTAATAAATGGCACTTTTAAGGTTGTTACACTGTTAAGCATATAGAATAGAATACTTCAGTTGGAAGGAACCTACAGTGATGATCCAGTCTAATATGTTGTTGGAGGTAGTGCTTTGACACAAAATCATATATAATAAAAATAGTTATTATTGCACTATACAGTTTGCACAAACTAGATATTCCTTTAGGAAAAGAGGTGAAAGAGCCACCAAATAATAGATGTAACAGCAGAATGATGGTTGGCATGTTTCAGTATAGAAAAATGTATCAAATGCATTACCAAGTAGTAACTTCTGCCAGCCATGGGAGAACATTTAGCCTACAACTGCTTAGCAGTAATAAATACTTTGGGTATCGTGCAACTGTGTGGGTGAAATACGTTAATTAGCTATTTATATGCTGAAAAGTTAATACTCATTCTCATCTTTTATTCCTTATCTGCTAAGTCATAAAATAGCAACTCCTTGGCTCTTCATTAACATAGACAGAAGTTGGAAAGGGTAATGAGAGATAGTAGTGTCCTTTTGACTTTCCAGCCTCCCATCTCAGATTCTGTTGCACTTCATATTTCTCCTTTGGGAAAAAAAAAAAATCCCTGAAACCAAACCAACAAAACACAATGGTAAATTTATAAGTGTGACCATTGACCTTTTCTCTTTCTTCTTTCTTTATTCCTTTAGACTTAGGCTTGCAAGGCTTGCGTGAAAAAGGTCAGAGTCTTCTTGATCAGATATCTAACCAGGCATCGTGGGCCTATGGAAAAGATGTGACTATTGAAAACAAAGAAAACGTGGACCATATCCAAGGAGTGATGGAAGATATGCAGCTTAGAAAACAAAGGTATTAACAGTTCCAGTAATTAGGATATTTTTTTGTGTGTGCCGATAAGTTACTTTCTATATTTTAAAGAGAGTGTTTTACTTTATTATCCATTAAGGGTTGTAGTACAACTATAACTTATATTTGTAAAGGGACAGAAGCTTCCCTGCCTAATGTGTTGTAGCATAGTCCTAAAACCAAGCACTAAATCCAATCCTAAATCCAAATTTTTTATCATGGTGCAGGATGGAGTATTTGAGTTAATATGCAAGAATTATATATAATTATATATGAATTTATACAGGAAAGTATAAATGCTTGAGAATTAGGCATTCTTTGTATATGTAGTTATGGAATTAGGGATTGGATGCAAGAGGCATCTTTTATGTGTTAGCAGTTTGAGATGGAAGGTATACTAACACTATAGTAGTGATGATGCCTCTAAAATTATGTACAGACTGGTTCTCCTCTTTTTCACAACTGTTACCCATGAAATACAGCTTTTTCACTCCTGAAGATAGAAAGGTGAGCTAGCGTGAGGGGCACGGGGTATAAAATGGAGGCACAGGGTTCAGTTTTCAAAGTTGTGGGTATTTTTTGGTGAGTTGTGGAAAAGGATAGTGTGGGGAGTGAAGTGATTTTAGGGAAAATTGCCAAGGAAGAATTGACTTTGCAAGAAGAATGGCTTTTGCTGTCATTCTTTTTCTCCAAGCATTTCACTGATTATTTTTTCTTGAAGATGCAGTACTACCGGGTTGACTACAGCACTGCCTCTCTTAGGTTTGTGGTGGGTTTTTTTTTCTTTGTTTTGTTTTGGGTTTTGTTTGTTTGGGTTTTTTTTCTGCTCAACAATGTGAAAGAATCGGGTGGTGTTTGCCATGAGACAAAGTACTCTACATAGAACGTGTCTGAACTTTGAGGTCAATACCTGAATGAGTGGATCCATCTAGGGAACAAAAAAGTCTGATGAGCATAAAGTTGCTCAATTTAGAAATTAATTTTACCACCCACAAATTGTTTTCTTATGGAGTTTAGTCTAAGAAACCGTGTGTTTTGACAGTGCTTAGAGAAGTTAAGTATGTCCTCTGAATCATACCTACTTGAACAGCATTTGTGCTTAAAGAGACAAGTGCAAAGAGCTATAGAAGATGATGTGTCAGCGTGCAGTGAGACAGCAGCTGGGATTCAGAAGAGAAATGTGCATAGGAGAAGGAAAAACTTCATAAGCATAGTAATAAGTCTGAACCAGCTATTAAACATTTACATTGGAAAAAATTTCTAAAAATTGCTTTAATGTTCAGTCATACTGTAAAAAGTAAGCAGAACACCACGGATTATTAAGAAAGGAATAGAAAGCTAAAAGGAAAATGTCACTGAATACTATATAGATTTGTAGTCCATTTGTGGTTTTAATGTTGCGTAATTCTGCTCCTTATTCTCAGAAAAGATTTAGAATTGTGGGAAGTCAATGAGAGGATCAAAAAAGTCAGTAGAATGTTCAGACATAGGTATGAAGCAGCTTCCAGATGATGAATGATTAAACAAGGTTCTTCAGCCTGGACAAGAGACAAAAAAGTATGATAAAGGCGAATATCTCAATAGCATTTAATAGTAGTTTTTACAAAGTCTATTTTTTAAATTTCAAAATTCTATTAAATATCATTTATGTACACCTGTAGTGTAGTGTTTATTTCTAGGGCTATTTTGTTGCTTTAGTTATGCTTTTGGAACCCCAAAACTGTGTCACTGCGTTATTAGAGCAACAAATTCCCTTTACATAAGCATCACAGAACGGCAGGACATATAACGAAATGCAGCATGATAACCAGCTGTTCTTTGGAAGTGCTTATGTTTGCAAGCAATTTAAAAAACAGATCTTCATATACAGTCTTTTGCATTTGTTTATAATGCCTTTGTTGACATTAGCAATTCCATTTGCACTGTCTAGGAGTCTGAATCTTGCTGCCTACTTAGGTTCTGGAATTGAAGTGGAAAGGTTATTCGGGTAAACATATTAGCTCAGCCCTCACTGTGGAAAGAAAATAAACTTATTTTTATTCTGACTGCAGAAACAACTGCCCGATGTGCTTAATTCAGAACAGGAGAATTAGAATTAGGTTGTGAATTAGATCTGGATATGCTTCCTGACAAGTTATAGCAAAGGACATTGTATAAGGTTCAATCATTGCAATTTTGAGTTAAATGGAAATATATTGATGTATCTTTTAAACACTTTTCATTTTGTTCACTAAGAAAACTTTGCCGATAGTTTATAGAACAGTTTGGAATTGTGCTAGATTATGCCACCTTTCACCTAGCCTTCAGAAGGGAACTGTCTTGACCATGTAAGCCTCTGTGTGTGGCCTGCAGATTTCACCAGTCCACCAATGTAAAGAACCTGCAACGCAGCTTGAACACACTGTAGCTACTGCTGGTGTAACTATCTATAGTGTACCCATAAGGGGAGGATCGATTTCGGTGGGTTGTACTGCTCAGTTCTATTTATTGCGTATTTCTTACGTGAGGCATTACGTATTTTTGGCTAAACAGCCAAACAAAAAAGATAAACAACACAAAAAATGTTTTAATCATCTTTTCATAAAGACTTGCAACTTGATGTAGCTCACCAAAGACATCGCTATCAAACTCAGTGTCTTCTCTGCTATGCATACGTTAGTGAGTCTCTGTGCCTCTGTTTAAGGTGTGAGGATATGGTGGATGTGCGGCGCCTGAAGATGCTTCAGATGGTGCAGTTATTTAAGTGTGAAGAGGATGCTGCTCAGGTATGGAAATGCCTGCAGAATTTCATCATTTTGGTCTTTGTAGATCACTGGATAAGCTTAAGGGAATCAATAGTTGCATGGTATTTTTGTCACTCTCAAATGTAGTTATTTTCACTGCAGAAACTCACTAAATAGAAAGGATGATTTCAATCATAGCAATGATTGAAAATAACACGTTCAGTGACTGCATGCACAATCTACCAGGTTGATATCTCTTAAACTCTGTCTGTTTCAGAATGAATGCTAATACTGGAGTTAATTCACCCTTCCAGATTATTTTTTTAAATTTTTTACTAAATTTTTGTTGTTCTAACTTTTGTTTTTAAGGCAGTTGAATGGTTAAGTGAACTGCTGGATGCTCTGCTGAAGACACACATCCGATTGGGAGATGACTCTCAAGAAACAAAGGTTTTACTGGAGAAACATCGGAAATTTGTTGATGTTGCACAGGTAAAACAAATTTTTTAGCCATATTTGATTTGTACAGTTTCAGATCTCCTAAATAAAGTTGCTAACTGAATGGACAATCATGGAGTGGCTGTTACTAATCTTAATGATTTGCCTCAATGCTTAAATAAAGAAATCTTGATTGCCGGAATGAGAGATAAGCCTAATAATGTTTTGAAGTTCCATCAGTAATAGCAATGCTGTAGTTTACTACCTTAGTTTATTCTGCTTCAGATGTGCAGTGCATATCACAAAGTCTACTGCACTTCACTGAGCCTCAAGGCATGTTTGCATGCCTGTGTTAGCAAATCTTAAAGTGTACAAGCAGACGCTGAGTATATGTGAATGAATTTCACTTAAGGCTTGAAGGTGTACAAGCTGAGCATTTTTCAGGTCCTTTTTCAGATGTATGCTGCTTTTAGAATATGTAATCCAGGCTTGTCTATTAACAATGTGATAATTTGATATTGCACCTGTTGCACTGGGACTGATTTTCTCTTGTGAATGAATTAGAACTGATGATGACAGGAGGGTAGCTTGCTGTTAGTGGTGTGCCCCAGGGCACCTGCATGCTGGGTGACCACTAAACATGGTGACAATGAAGCCAGTGGAACAGTCATCTTGGCAGCAGATATCAAGTGTCCCATGTAAGATGCAGGCAATTGATGCTTTCAGGGAGTACTGTTGATTTGACACCGTGAGTGCTAGACAACAGGACATTATTTTTTGTTCTTCAGTAGAGCAAAAAATTCATACTTCAGCAGGATTTTCTAGTAGACCAGATTAGTTTGATATTCTTTGTGGACCTAAATTGAGGAGGTTTCATAAACTTGCCAGCTGTTTTAAGATGCTAATTAGTTCCTAAGTTCAGAGGTTGCAGAGGTTTTACATGTACTTTCTTTCCTTCCAACTGTTAGAGTACTTACGATTACGGAAGACAGTTACTACAAGCAACTGTTGTTCTGTGCCAGTCCCTGCGGTGCACTTCAAGGTCCTCAGGGGACACACTTCCAAGACTGAACAGAGTGTGGAAACAGTTTACAATAACTTCTGAAGAAAGAGTGCACCGGCTGGAAACAGCTGTTGCGTTTCATTCAAATGCTGAAAAGGTGAGTGTTGTGTTTCTAAAAAGAAAAAATACACTCTTCCCTTTTTTATATTTTTCCTTTGTAAATATATTTTAACTAAAAATAAGCAGAAAAAAGAATTTGTATCTTTCTACTTCTTAATTTCAAAATTTAACGTGATTCTTGCTGGTGTACCATTATTGGTATAGGACCTGCTTAACAAAAGGAACAGCTGCCAGGGAGTTCAGGTGCATTGAGTTGGGACTGGGAATCATTTTTTTTTTTAACCCTTCAGAAGAAAACTCTGATCTAATCATGGAGCATTTCTCTGTGTGTGTTAGACTGTAGTTCCCAAAGGTGAGGAACAGATCATGATTTGTTCTTGTGCAACCTGTAATACAAAGCTTATGGGGTCATCAGAGCATTAAATCAAGTATTGCTTTTTGAGTGCTGTGTTTTGAATGTGATACTCTTCTCCTAAACTCTGTAAATTAAACCATATCAATTTCTGTGCATGCTGCGTTGCTATGTTTCTTCAAAACACCACTGCCTTGGTATGGCTTTCAAGCTCCTGTAACCAAGTGTCCACTTGGATGATGCTAGAAGCCACAGAGGAGGATGAGCAATCAGCAGTGGTGTTATGAGTGATAGTTACTATTCAGTAACAGCTTGCTGAAGGGGGGGTGATTTTCCAGTGTCTGAATTTGAGATGATGCCTGTTACTGTAGATGAGAGGCCAGGCTTTTCGATACAGGAAAAAAAAAAATTACAGTCTGTATGTGTAGTATTGACAAAGAAATTGCCTATAACTGCAAGAATGCCAAACTTGCACAGGGTAAAAGAAAATAAATTCCTCCTTTCATTGAAGGAGAGCATGGGTGCAAAGTTGATTGTGTTCTTTGCTTTTATTCATTTCTTGTTTTTATTACTGGAAGGTACTGTGAAATATTCAGCATTAAGGATTGCAGGAGGTTCACAGAGGAGAAATAAATAATTTTTGCTGCCACAGATGGCTAGAAAAGATTTACCTGATTAGAATTACAATTCAGTGGTTCTCAACCTCCTAAAAGAGTTGTCTTGCTTCATATTATGAACATTGTTTCATTGTTGCAGTAGCCTATTGCTGTCTTTTGGCAGTCATAACTGTAAAATAAGTAGATAGCTGAAAAAATAGTGCTTTTGCTTACAAACATAGTTCTCCTTGTACTATTGTGACACAGAGTCTGTGAGGAAAATATGCTGTTAATACCCGTACAGCTTTGGAAAAAAAGAAAGAAATGACAGAGGGAGAAGTGGAAAAAAATGTAGAACGAAGTACTAGTAGTATTCTTGGTGAACCTGCTTTAGCAGGGAGGTAGGTCTGGATGATCTGCAGAGGTCCCTTCCAGCACCTACTGTTCTGTGATTCTGTTGGTTCCCATTCCTGCCTGGGAACACTTGTGTTCTGATTTTTTTTTTTTTTTATTTTTTTTTAATCCCTCCTGTTCTTTGGCAGGTATGGTTTTAAGTTTTGAAATGGCTTGTGAGAGGCCCTTCATTATTGTATGCTTACAGAATAGACAGTTTCAGTTGGAAGGGACGTACAGTGGTCATCTAGTCCAAATGCATGACCCATTCAGGACTGACCAAACTAAAGCATGTTCTTAAGGGTATTGTCCAAATACCCTTGCAACACTGACAGACTCGGGGCATCAACCACCTCTCTGAGAAGCCTCTTCCAGTGTTTGACCACCCTCTTGGTAAAGAAATACTTCCTAACATCCTAAACCTCCCCTGCTGCAGCTTTGAACCATTCCCACATGTCCAGTTACTGGATCCCAGGGGGAAGAGCTCAGCACCTTCCTCTCCACTTTCCCTCCTCAGGAAGCTGTAGAGAGCAGTGAGTTTGCCCCTCAGCTTCCTTTAGTCCAAACTAGACAGGCTCAAAGTCCTCAGCTGCTCTTCATAGCACATTCCTTCCAGCCCTGTCACCAGCTTTGTTGCCCTCATCTGGAGGCATTCAAGGGCCTTTACATCCTCCTAAAGTCGTGGGGCACAGAGCTACACATAGTACTGAAGGTGAGGCCACACCAACGCTGAGTGCAGTGGGATAATAGTGGTTTCTTCGGGTTTATATGACTGTTTTAATGCAGGTTACTGTTTCTATGCAATTCCTATTTGTTGCTGGAGTATAGTCTAGCAAAACTGTTTGTTCCCTCTTAGAAGTAATGTCATACATTCTAGTACAGAACAGTGGTAGCCCTGAACTAACTTAATGTAGTTTAATCAAGATTGTCCTTTCTTGAATTATATGACTATTTCAGCTGATCTCATATCACAAACGTGGTAGTAAAGCTGCTGAAAGAGCATTCACTCTGCCAGCTAATGGCACTTAAAAAAACTATATGCTATTGCTTGTCTACTTTATTCCTTTTTTTTTTAACAGATTTTGCAAGAATGTCCAGAGCAGCCTGAAGCTTTTAATGAAATGGAGCAATTTGATGAGATTGAAGCAGTTGGGAAATCGCTGTTGGACAGACTAACAGTGCCTGTAGTTTATCCTGATGGGTATGCAAAATATTTTTCTCATGCCTACTGAACATGCTTTTCAAGTTGCATATGCAGAAGAATCCTAAATGCTTATTGCTGAAACTTAAAAGGTGATGCATTAATACTCTTTAAAAATTCCTTACCATCTTTTCACGGAAAGCAGACAGGCCCAGTTTCAAATTTTCCAAAGGCAACATGCTGCTTTTTCACTTTAGTGACTTTTTCACACTTACTAGATTTATAGTCTTTATACCAGCAAAGCATTTAGAAGTAACAAAAGAATGACCTGTCCCAATCTATTTGCCCTGAAAAGAGATACTCGATTTGAGCCATAACATTTTGATTATTTTCAATTCTATCTGAACTCTTAAGCCAGTACATTGAAGTTAAATTTACAATTGATTTATTCCACAAATAAAACAGTAATTCCCATGTGAGCTATTCCTACTAATTTAAAAGTGGTGGCTGTCTTGAACTACAAAAGCAAATTGAATTTGAAATCTCAGCTATAATAAAACTCATTTCTCAGTTCAGTAAAACACACTTGTCTGTTGTGATTCTGAGCTTGTAGTTAATTTCTTTGGAGTATAACCAAGCCTTGGAACTAGTCTCTGGGTGCGTAGGATCTCACACCACAGTGAATGCAATCTGAAATCAATATTTTGAATTAAGCCAGAAACATCAGGTAATTGCATTATATGTTACCTAAAGTTGTTCTGAAAAATGCAGTTTTTGGAAGCTGGTTGTGAAAATTAGTTTCCTGACATCTTATTTCCAAAATATGCTCCCATATGCAACAGTTTTATTCAGCAAGGAGTACTACCCTTGAAGGTGGACCTAGGTCTGTAGTACCCTTTCAGTAGTGTATTTGAAAATAGTGGAGGATTTTTATAGCCCTGAGGGGGAGGGAACCCCCAAAAAACCCCATGGAGTGTTCTTCCCGATAGAAGTCGTCACTTGCCACACTTTGAGGTTTGAGTTCTAATACAGTGTTCCTATATACTCCTGTATTTCAGGCTGAATTGGTTGAATCCTGAATGCTATTATGATACCTCTGGTATTTCAGCAGTTTTGCATGTCTCTTCACAAAAGTGAATCCCTGGCTCATTTTTCCTAGGAATCCTGGTTTTGAAGCATTTAAGAAACAATTTGCAAAGTGTTGACTCATTAGAAATAGTTTAAGAAATGTAGGAATACACAATGTCATAATAAGCTTGGAGGTCTCTTCATTAGCTTCTTACTCACTAAGGACATTTATAAATGTCATCTTGGAAGTCCAGGTCACTGTCCTCCTTATGGCTTCTAACCTGCCTCAGGAAAAGACATCTGCCCATATGGTGATCCTGTGTGTGTTTTTACAGTCTGCTGTCTTTGGAGTTCTTCAACCTGTGTGCTTTGTAATTAGATTTGATGCCTGTTCTTCTGAAACTTATTCTGTTCAAATCGTCCTTAGCTGACAGCTTGGTTAGTGGTTTCGCTAACATTTCAGCTGTTCTTTTCTTCTGTTTGAATGAGAGAAATCAGATCTGTGCAGTGATGTGTTCTTTTCAGTTTGAGATAGATGACATAATTTGGGAGCGTGTTGCTGACTGCACACACACAAAGTCCTTCAATAGTGCAGCAATTGTATAGCCTCAGAATTCATGTATAGACAGACTTCCTTGATTGCCAAGTACTCAAAACTGCCATACTGACTTGGGGGTAGTGTGAGAATGGTGGTAAAAATGCTGTTAGGAAGCATTTGGTTGCACTGATGGACTAGTGCCCTGCTATTGAGAGGATCTTTTGGGTATAAAATATTCACTTCTTATGAAATTATTACAAACATTATCTGCTCATCACAGAGTCCCCAAAGCCTTTTGAAGGTGGCTTTTGAATTTCTAGAAGAGAAAGTGCCTTTTTTTCCTACCTGCTTTGTGTTTTCTAGTGTCATTCGCATGTATGTTTACACACTGTCTTACTTATCAGTGAAAACCTTTCTTGTGTTTGTTTTTTTTTTTCTTTTTAGGTCTGAGCAGTACTTTGGGAGCCCAAGTGATATGGCTTCTGCAGCAGAACACATTAGAGAGAAGATGAAGCTAGTCAGCCTGAAAAAGCAGCAGCTGAGACAACCAGAAGATGCTAGCCCAGAGAGCTAATACTGACCCTTGTCTTTGAATTCATAATAGGACTTAAGTTTGTAATCCAGCATGTTGTTTGCATATTGCAGGATTTGGCATAATATATTAAAATGCATTTCACAGCCGTTTTAAGTCTCATCTTTTTTTCAAAGTAAATGTTCTCAGCATCTTAACACTGTACATCTATCAAGCCATAATTATTTAACGCGCTATGAAACCATAGATTCCAAGTATCTTATAAAAAGGAACTGTAAACCTTGCACTGAAATTTGCTGTAAAGCTTTACCTGACCTGTCAGCTGTTTCTTAGTTAAACAGCTGATGCAAGCTTTGAATGGTGCTAATGAACGTGTTAGGAGTTCCGTATTATGAAATTGTAGTTCTTTGCTTCCCTCTATGCCCAGGTGATGTAGTAACTTTAGACTGTAGGTAAAGTTCCTGCAGTGTAGACAGTGGTGACCCTATAATTTTAATTTGAAATACTTTTAAAAGAAAAAGATTGTTTTTATTGTGCCAGTATGCAACCTGCCTATCAAATCTTTGATATATCGAAATTCATTAAACAGATGTTTTCTTATTTGTATTGATAATGTATTAAAAACTGTTTGTGCTTAATAAAAATCATCTTTTTAAAATCTCAGATGAACTTTCTCTGGTTTGTATTCCTAGATGTCATTTGTGTTACGTAACGGTAGTAAAAATCCTCAATCCCCCAATTCATTTACTACATCTGTATAATTTTTCTTATGTAATACTCTTTAACACACTGTAACTGAAAGAGGAACTCCTCTTGAATTAATAGGAATGAGAGTGCTTTTTTTTTATTACTTTGATAGCAGCACATACACCAAAGTAAGATGATGTGTGTATAAGTCAGAGTTGTATTAATGGTTTTGTTCCCATGTAAGAGCAGTACATACCTCTTGTGCTTTATTCCTAAGTCTCATTTTCAGTGGAGAAACTGGAATAATGTGAATATCCCTGGTAGTACCATTGAGGTTAAAGATTTTCATCTGATTAAAAATTATTAATCTAAAGCTCATAAACAACTTAAAAACATGGGATTGGTAATAAAATGAAATTTATTAAGGCAATTGGATTGGAACAAAATCAGCCATGTGTGTAATTTGTTTAACTTGTTAGTCTTTGTGATTTAATCTAGATCAATTCATTATTACATTTACTTGGAAGATGGTGTGATATCTGACTGTTTTAGAATACTGTGTGTGAAACGGACAACTGTTTGTCTGAGTACCTTAGGTTATCTGTGTTTTGCTCTCAGTAGAACTAATGCGCTTTTCCTGCAGCTGGTGTTACTACGCTGGATTTCTTGATATTTTCATTCAAATATTCTATTTTCTTATTTATCTCATTTTTTTCCATGTTTTTGCACAGGAAAGTGATATGCCAAAGCAATTTCTCTATGAAAAATAATAATCAAAAATTAATGGCTTCCCTGTAACTTAATGGTAACGATATCACTATTCTCTCAGGGTATTGTTGCAGAGGAAATCCAATTATTTTTTGATGCATTTGATGCAATGGCATGATAATACAGTAATACTAGTTTAAAAGCAACTGAAATTTCACAGACCTTATTTTATAAAGAGGGTTTATTTTTAATATAGTGTTTTAAAATGTAATGTTCAATTCTATTTGAGAAAGCTGCTCTTAGTATGTTCAATACTTGAAGGAAATAAATTTCTTTAGAAAGAACCTATATATGGAAAAGTTACAGATATTTAATAGAAAGAACAAGCACAGAAGTAAATCGAGATCATGCTCATTAATAAGCACCGCATCCCCAATTCTGCTGTGTTTACTCAAAGTAGATTCAGTTGGTGAGCAAATAAATGTCTGTATTATAAAGTCCCATTAAAATCCTAGCTTGTGGTAGGCACGTGTTACACTAAGATTATTTGCAGATTTTTGTTTAATTTCTCATTGTATTTTTAATCTGTTTAGGGGCTCGGTAAGGTATGTAAAACCAGAGCAGTATCAGAAGCTCCTACTGAATGTGAGTGACAGCTGTGTGTACAACTGGGAACTGGACACTGTTCACCCGAACAACCCCAGCGTTAATTTTGGCTCAGTGTATGGAGTCTGGGCTGTTCTGCACCATCTCCTGCCATTCCTAGAGAGGCTGGTAGATTGTCTTCCGCTCTGTTGTCTCAAATAGTCTGATACCATACCTTGGGCTATGCCAGCTTTTCCTTCTCTCTCTGCTCCCTTCCTCTCCGGAATTGCTTGCCTTTAGGGTAACCAAGTGGCTGGTAAGGCACTTTGCAAACAGCACTTTGCGGTTTCCCTGTTTTCTGTGTATCAGGAATGATGGCAAGTGGTTTTCTAGGTCATGTTGCATGAGTCTGACATATTTCTGAATATTCAAACTCTGAGACTTCCTATCTTACTGAAAGAATGGAGTAAACTCCCTCTGAGAAAGTTATGGAAAGTAATAATTTTATGATGGTCTTTTCTTAACCTAACACCTGTGATTCTACTTGCTATTGAAATGTTAGAAATGTACAAGCCTTAATAACATGCATAATTGATGACATAGAGACATACTCAAAGTCATTTTGAATCTTGGTAGAGTGAAGCTTTTCTGTAATGTTTCATTTCCAGTTTTCTTAATATGAAACAATCAAAGTGTCACTACGTAACCTATTGCTGTGGTACTTCTGATTAGGTGTTAAAAAGCCCACTGGGCTATGGTTTTAGAAGAGTTTCCCACAGCCAGCCCACTTTTGTGTTCTCCACTTAAATAGCCCATTGTACTGCTGCCCATCAGGACTGCATCTCAATTGAAAAGTCTATTAAAAATTCACTAATTGCATGCCTCTTTCAAGGATATGAAGTCAAGGAGTTCTCCAAGGTGTCTTGCATTTTATGCTCAGTGGATGTGGTTCTGTTGTGAAGATTTGCTATGTGGAAATATGGGTAAAACTAAATAAACTCATAAAAATGAGTTCAGCTGCCTGCTTCTAATGGGTCCCTTTGTACAGATTTTTCAAACACTTGGTTGCTTAGCACCAATTTCCTGTGTCTTCAAGGTCATTTTGAAACCTGAAGGTGAGTCATGAAAGAAATTGTGAGAACACATCTGATTCTGTCAAACTGGGAGACAACATATTAATCAAATGTCAAAGATTCATCAAAAGCAGATGCTTGCGTGACCAGAGTTTTAGTTATGCTAGTACAAGAATGTATAGACAGAAGGTATATTTAAAACTATCTAGTTTATGTAAAGTGATGATACACCTAATTTTCTTTACTATTTTGAGCTTTAAGCAACAGTTTTCTCTATGTAAACTTTAGTTTACATAGGTCTATTACAGCAAAGATTATGGGAATATGTAGAGAAGAGAGGAAGGCTGAGCCGGGATATAAATTCCTCTTTTGAGTGGAGAGGAAAAAGGTTATAATTTCAAGTATAGTAAAGAAACAAGAAAACATTAAAAAGCAAAGTGAAAAATCCTCTTTCTTTAAAATTCAACTTCATTGGAAAAATTCAGCTAATTTTCCAAGTTCTACTGATATTTACAGTTTCTAAGCTGGAGAACAAAGCACTAATATTTCAAACGATGAAGCGCAAAGAAAAGCAAAGGAAACTAATTGTCCCTGAACTTATAATTTTGGCATATCTGAAGAGTAGGTTCTTAAGTGGAAATAATAGTGTGAGCAAGAATTGTGCAGATAATTTAGTAATGAACAGAAGTTACAAATTTTTTTATTGCATGTTAAATAATAATGCTGTTTTGGCACTTTAATGACAGCACTGAAATGTAAAATGTGACTGCCTAATGCTACAGGAAAAGTAACCTTTTTGTGCACATGACTAGCACTGTGTTCTTAAAAGTACATGCACTTAAAAGCTTGCAGTAATTAAAAGTTGTTAAACATGGCTTTTATGGTTCTTCAACTTTAAATATATATTTTAAATTAGCAAGCCTTTTAGCGTTTCCTCAAACAGCCCTCGATTACTGTCAAACACCACTGACACAAACTCCTGTGGAGGTATCTGTAGTGGATCTGTATGTAAAGGGACTGCAGTATGCTACATAACATATCCTGTTAATCTAAGCTCAAAGATCTGTGCTTAAAACATCTGAGTAGACCTATATGTAGCACTTCCTGGTTTCTAATGGTCTGTCTTTGGGAAGGCTGATTGAGCTGCAGGTTACCTGTTGAACTTGCCACATGCACTCAGTTACTATACCATAACGACAGATGCATCTGCTTTGCACCAGCAGCTGACCCTGCTCAGCTCCCCAAAGCATCCTGACATTCCATGTCCTGTCCTTGTTTGCCCTACTCTGCTACCGTGCTGTTGCTGTCAGAAGGCAATGTGCATGTTAAGTAGATAAGAAAACGATGCTAAGGTTGTCTCACTGTAGCTGTGGGTCCGAAACAGGCACGAGTAGTATGCTCGGGCAGTTCTGTGTGTGCATGTGTTGTGCATAGAGTAAGGCTGTGACAGCTCAAGGTAGAAAAGCACTTTTGTGAAGTCCTGAGATCACAGGTTCTATTTCAATGGATATAACTGCTCCCCACAGTCTGCTTATGGGTTGAAATGCTTCACTGAGGGCTTGCCTAGATCTTCCACTGAGCACCAGTTCCAGCCATCTGTACATTACAAGAATGAAATGGAGAGTGAAGTACTGTAAGAGCCCCTTCAGAGAATCTGGTGGGACCTGTCACTTGAGATGTTTTCTATCAACATAAAGCATGGAGAAGTATCTCTTAAAGTTTCTGGTATTTGTTACTGTTCTCCATTTGGCAGGGGCAGTCAATGTGTCAATTTCAGCGGGGTCATTTTCAGACACAGATCGCTGTGTTCTGCTTGGCTTGCAGTGTATGGATTGCCATCTCGATTTTAGGGGCTTTGCTTCCCATGTTCATTTTCTCAGCCAGGGTTGCAGATGCTGTGTGAGTGACAGCACATCGCACTGCTGACTTTTCAGGCATGCTTGGATTGCTCACAATCCCCATGCCTCACAGGATCAGAGGTTGCAGAGTTCCTGTGGGCTGGATACTCCAGTAGGATGTTCCTCTCTAGTACTATGCTGGAATTACTATTTTTTTTAACGTCTTGGCTAAGTTGCTAACCTCTTTTAAGATTCCATTCTCTTCTTGAGTTTTTAAGTCTGCTAGGAAAGAAAATCACTTTGATGGTGTCTTAACCATTTCCACAGGCAAGCATACAGACAGGTTACTTGATATTTGTTGTGATTGTGTGATGTGAGTCTGACTTTCAGAAACTTGGGAACGAGCCATATTCTAAACTGGTACTAAGTGCAGGCTGTTCTCTTCTGAACCCTCGTACGCAGCTCTGCATGCCTCTACTGGATGACAGATAACTGTGAGCTAGTCTCAGCAGGGTGAGGATTGTACAATGTAGTCAACACGTTTGACTGCTACTCGGTGTATTTGTGGTGATGATGTGAATCTGATGCCCCACTGTCTGCTTTGTGTCACTCACTGCTTGTCAGAGTGTGGCCCTTCTCCTCTCCAAGACAAATATATCCAAAGAAGTGCAGTAACATGGTCAGCTGTAGCCTGGGGTTTTATTAATGCTTTGCTTGAAACTGCATCAAAAGACTTCAGTGAGCGACATGCTCAATGAGCCTTGTAAGGACTTTATTTCCACCCATTGTATATGGCTAACTTGTTAGGTAGCTGCCACTTCAGGCGTCATTTCATGGCGCTTTACCTCTGCAGAGAAGCCAGGCTATTTGCTCCTGCAGGTGACAAAAACATAAACCATTGGAGGAGTTTGATATTCGCTGTTAGCTGTTACCTCTTATCTGGGTATTGCTTTGTCTTCTGGACCTTATCAGAGAGATGTTTGTGTGTCTATTGCTGACTGCCTTCACTGCTAACAATTTTGTTTAAGACTTTGCAAGTGATCCAACAGATATTTTAGAGTTCCTTCACTGTTTCCAGAGGAGAATTTACTTTCAGGATGCAATGGCTGCTACTGCCTCTGTGTGTGTATTGGGATGACAGGGATGTGCATTCCCTGCTTCACAGGGCTGCTGGGAAGGAAACCTCATTTATATTGGGAGTGGGTGATATTTTTGTAGTTGTGGAAATTACACACACAAGGGATATAAAAACCACAGCTCAAGTAATTTTCATCCTAGAGGCTGAGTTGATTGGGCTTTTCCTCTATCTGGTAGTAGGATGCTAGTGGAGCAGTAGTCAGCAAAATGAAAGGAGGGAAATGCAGTTGTAAGAGTTTAACTTATGATAAATACACTCATGAAGACATGGTGTCAACAGGTGGGCTGTAAGGAAGTTTGGGAAGATCATGTTCATCCTTTCATAGCAGTTAAATACCTTGCAAATAGGAGAAATGTGAGAGAGTAACTAAAAATTAGGTTAATTACAGGAAATTTCCCTTGTTTGATCTGGTATTTAGTAAATTTTAAAATTCAACAGGTTTGCAGTCATACTTGACTTGCTATTCCCTTTCTCCCTTTTCCCCCAGTCCTATTACATGTAGATGTTCCCAGTGCAGCTTTGTCTGACTGCTGATTTCAGCTGTAGTGCTTGCCTGCCTTTTGTCTCCACACAGTGAGGCAGATTACAGGAGATTATACCAGAAAACTTTGTATCCACTGTTTTAGTAAACTTCAATTTGTATCCTTTTTCAAAGAGGGTGATTATTGTTCTGGGCAAACCTATTTTCATGTGTTAAATTTAAGTTAATTAAGCAATGGGGATCCTTAATCAAAGCAGCTGCCTGCAGAATTCACCAGAGGACTGACTTCAGAAGCAGCAGGTTTGAGAAATTGGGAAAAGTGATTAATAGTAAATTATTCCATGACTCACAGGAAAAAGCTTTTGTCCCAGCAGAAGGAAGCTGGACACTCTACTGGATGCTCTGTGACAGATGAAGCTCTTTGAAAAGAGATATTTGAGCATCCAGTTTATTTGTGTGCTCAGCACTGATGCTAATGTTCTTCAGTAAAAGTGTATCTGTAAAGGGTCTTACACAGACCCTATACCTTGCAGATCTGATACTGACAGTAAGGTCACTGACAGTCAATTTAGTGATTTGTTTTGCAGCAATACTGCAGGCTTAAAGTGAACTCCCGAGTGTTTATTCACTTCCTACTAGCGTCTCAGCATTGTTTTATTACATATAACATAGTCTTTAGTATAAACCCAAACTGGAAGCTCAGATCCAAATGTGATTTGAATTGATCCAATGCTAAATGTGACATTAGGTTCTCCAGCAACTTGTATGCTCTTTCAGTTTGTATGTAACACAGACTTGTGCCATGCATGCCTTTGCGCTTATTGTTCATTGTCAGTCCATAATTCATTCTTGAAACTCTCCACTTGTCCTTCACCATTTATCAAGACTTCCACTAGCTCAAAATCTTCTCCAGTCTTTTGTTTTCCATCTCCCTATTTGCATTCCTTCTTTTTCTTATCATCTCTTTTTGAATTGTTCTTTCTCCTGCTGTAGCTCTCACCATGATAAAGTAGTGTAACTCTGCCTCATGCTTAATTTTCAGAGGGGAAACTTGAGGTCTTGAGACAGCTGATTACTAATATACATGGTGTAAGAAGTGGAAACTGCCTAGAGCAGACAGCAGAACAATTCAGTGCCTCTCCTGAGAATTTGTCACTTTTCATGACTGCTGGTGGGCACAAGAGAGAAGGAATGTTGTGTCAAAGTCAAGGGAGTGAGAGCAGTGTCTTGAAGACTTGAAGCAATGATTGATTGCACCCTGGGCACAGCACTGCAGCCACATGCCTTGCATAAAGAGCTTGAAGGGAGTGTCGGATGGGAGTGCGCTGCCAAGGTGGGCTTTCAGATCCCGGGATGACAATGAAGGAGATTTCAAGAGAGAGTGCACCCTCCAGAGTTGAGTCAGGTTCCTTGTCCCTGGGATCTGCAGTCAGTTCCAATTAGGACAATGCTGAGGGACCACTTTTTGTTTTTTGTACAACAGCCAGGTAAATATACTGCTTATACATATATATGTGTGTATGTATATATATATATATAGGGAGGAAGGCTTCTGGTGATGGAATAGCGCTGGGTATGGTGGTGCAGAAAAGTGACACCTATCTCTGGTTTGCTGGCATAGACTGCTTTGCTTTTGATATAGTTCCATCAGGACCTTGAGCTGTGGCAGAAATCTTCATGTAGCAGCACCCTGTTGCACAGGAGTTACCCTGGTCCCTACATTGTGTCGAATACAGTCCAGGTGCCCAAGTGAACCATGTGTGCAAAACATCAAGATAACACAGCTCTCTGTAACTTAGAGTCCTGGTCCATGGATTATTTGAAGATTATTATTATCTTATGGGGAAAACATTGGTTTCTGGCATATTTGTGTGTGGAGAAGGGTTCATTTCTGGAATTGTAAAGGTCTAATAATGAGGACAGTATTGCAAAGGGAATTGATAGCCCATCATGAGGTTGGAAGGGTGTTGGCACTCCTGGAGTAGTGTTTCAGAGTAAAGCTGAAGCCTGTGTGATAAAAATGAGAGCTTTTAATCTCTCCTTTCTCCTGTCAATATGTCCTTGAGAAAACAGCTGCAGGCTCTTGCTCCAGCAGCATGTCTACCCAGCAGCAGACCTATGGAGACAGTGGCAACCCTCAGAAGGGAGAAAAAAACTACATTTCTCAGGTTCTGGAAGAAGGAACCCAAACCACCACCTAAGACACATGAAAGGTAATGCTCTCCTTAAGGATAATACAATCTCAGCACCCTGCACTCAGTTTCCCATGTCTAGAGCTTCTTTGCATGGTGGACGACAAGAAAAGTCACTCCAGCAGAAAGGAGTACAAGAAAAAACATTTTACTACTCCTTTTCTTCAAAAGATGTCAATTGGGATAAGTGTACATTCATTCAAGATGTTTTCTCTATGGGGTTAAAGTCTACTGCTCCCTGCTGTGGTGTCTTGTAGTACCCATTTCCATGCAGGCAACTTGGTCAAAGGAGTTTGAAGAACAGTTATGTGTGTAGACATATATATAAAAGGAGTCTCTATACCAAGTTTCTTTCCTCTGAACTTCTATTTTTGCACTGAACCACCAGCAGCATTCAGGTCAGATGAACTCTGGGCACCCAGGCCCGGAAAAAGGATCAACTTACCTCCTCCTGGTGACTGGATATCAGGAGGAGTGTTTGCTATGGATAGCCAGCATGGCTCAGAAGTGGGGAAATCCAACTTAACTGCTCTTAGGTTATGTCTGAAAGAATTGGGGCGGGGTGTGGGGGGTACTTATAGGCCATGCTTCTGAAATGTATGTGGGATTTGAGCTCTGAGGTGTTACACACCATCCTTTGTAGGGTGGGAAGGGTCGCTGAAACTAGGAACAGCGAGGGAGTATCCTCATACCCTGCAGTCACCCCTTTCTACGCTGGGTGTCAGCAGTGAGCACACATCTGTTTGGCAGCCCCGATCCACACAAACAAGTGGGAAGGGAGGAATGTTTGCACAGTTCTTGTTTTTTAACCCTTTTTTTTAAGCACGTCGCACAGTTCAGCACTTACCCGAAGGGGATGGGCAGCTGGTACCGTGCTGGCTGGCTGAGGTACTGTGATCTGGAAGAGGGGAGTGTGTGACCACAGTATCCAGAGCGATGCTCAGCAGCGTGAACCTTCAAGTAGCAGTTAAACAAGATGGAGTTATCTTTCTAAAACAAAACACAGCACTGCTATTTATAACTGCTGATAAATGACTTCATTTTTAAAAGGATTCTAGAGCCCTGTGCTGCTTTAACACTTAAAATCTAACTTTCCTGATGAATTTTTCTTTTCTGAATAAACCCTCTCCAGTATCATATGTCAAAGCGATGCACTATTCGAAGTGTGGCTGCGTAATGTACTTCTGTACACAGTCTAAATTTAGCTTTCTGAAACTTGCATCCTTTTAAACCTGCCCTTCCAAGCAATAGCAGCAACATGGCTTTAATGTTTTGGTGTGCTTAGTATGATTATATCTAATCAGTCTCCTGACGAATGAATGATTCATATCAATCTTTTTGCATCATAGCTGACTGATTGCTTTTGATAAGATTGAACAGAGATATTTAACTACTAAAAGATCATCCTAAAATCGCAGATGTTGAGCATTCTGTGTGCTTGGTAACTCATGTTTTAATGCCACAATTGTAATACAGACATCTGTATTAATGTATAAACACTGAGAAATAATTAAAGGGGAACAGACTAGAAATAAAAAAAAATGTAAATGTAAGACATAAATTTGGGACATGGTTCAAAACTATTTACTTTATTGGTGGAGGAGTTTGCAGCTGCCTTGAGGCTTAGATGTAGGTTACAATCTGCATCTTCCTCCTTTACAGGGAAAAAGCATAGCCTGTCTCACATCTATATTTGGTGCCGAGTGCATACTCTACTGTGCTAACACACCACGTCAGGAAGGAATTTCAAATGCTCCCAAGGAATTTAGTAACAAAAGTCCTTCTGACTTTCCTTACATGCATGGGCGAGGGAACATAC
The DNA here is from genome assembly GCA_013399135.1 of Heliornis fulica. Lineage (NCBI taxonomy): Eukaryota > Metazoa > Chordata > Aves > Gruiformes > Heliornithidae > Heliornis > Heliornis fulica. Next base: position 1,357,528 of record VXBZ01010782.1, read on the forward strand.
TAATCTTGTGTAATAAACTGTTTTCTTTCTGCTGCTGCTGATGGAGCATGAACAGCAGACTAATTAACTACCTGATGTCTCTTCATTCTCCTGACAGAATTAAATGCACTGGGACACTGTTTTCCTTGTTATCGAGCTTGCAGTCGGGCTGACCAGCCTAAATGCTATCTGCAAGCTGTTAAACCCGCTTTGCTTTTGCATTCATCGGAGTACAGCTCCGTAGGCTGCGCAGTGTTTGTTTTGGACAACACGCAGTGAGACAGAAGCGTTGAGCTTCCCCAGGAGTGCTGATGGGGTAAGTCCACTCTGCAGCTGATTCCGAGGAAACTGCAGTGGAGAGAGACTCACTGCTATTTAAGAGAATTTGCTGGTCTCTCCACCTGGGATGTGAGAGAGAATAAGACACGATTGCTTTGCACTTCACACTTGTGTATTGTGTTCTGTTTTGTTTAACCTTTTCACTATCTTCAGTAGTTAAAATTTTCATTGTTTATATTTTGCTGTTATGATTGAATAGTCATCAAGTCACTTTTTTTATTTCAATCTTTCCTGTAGCTGTCACTTTAAGGAAAAGTATAAGTCCAACTTCTGGCTTTTTATTGCCTATAACAGCAAAACAAAATTGAACTTGCAATGAAAGATGATACCAAGTAATTAATGTGTTTGGGTTTGGATGCATCTGTTCAGATGAATTGGCTTAGAGATACATCTGTTAATTTTTCAGAGCTGCCATTGCCTTCAGAATTATCATGGGGACCTGTGATCCCCTCTCCCTCTCTTTCTTTTCTTTTCCCTAAGGTGCTCTTCATGTTTTTCCTCCAGTTAACTGTTGTATAAAACTTCTTCAAGCCTATCTGTGCGTAAAGAATCTAAATTAAAAAAAAACCTTTTGCACAGTGTTATGCTAAATGATGAAAGGAGGTTCTTTCTGTAAGCACTAATGTTTTACTGAATTCTCGGGGGGAGAATGTGGTTTTGCTGCAGAGGAGATCCCAACACCTCAGTTTTCTGTGCTGCCCATCATGAATCATGTGCTAAAATAGCAAGGAAGTAGATCAGATAAGCAGGTTATCACCAAGCTTGGCTTATTCAGCCTAGAGAAGAGAATGCTCTGAGGAGATGTTATAGCAGTACCTAAAGGGGCCTACAAGAAAACTGGTGAGGGACTACTTACAGCGGCAGGTAGGGAGTCATAGGATGAAAGGAAATGGCTTTAAATTGAAAGGGGATGTATTTAGATATTAGGAAGAAATTCTTCCCTGTTAAGAGGGTGGTGAGGCTATGGCAGAGGTTGCTCAGAGATGCTGTGGCTGCCCCATCCCTGGCAATGTTCAAGGCCAGGTTGGATGGGGCTTTGGGAAACCTGGGCTAGTGGAGGGTGTCCCTGCCCATGTCAGAGGGGTTGGAATCATTTGGTCTGTAAGTCCCTTCCCACCCAAACCATTTTGTGATACAATTGTCTCTGTATATTTAAAAACAATCAGGGCAATTGTATATGCCTCAGGAATTCTGGTAAGGTAATTGTAGAAGGTAGTGTAACACCTGGTGAATCAAAATGTAAGCAGTCCCTGCATGTCAACATTAATTCCTCTTTACCCTGTATATAAGCCACATAAAGAACAGGAAGACAATTATTTACATAACAGATGGTAGAAAGAATGGCCTCTGTTTACGTAACATTTAGAAGATGGAGTTCTAAATTTAAAGGCTATATGAGCTCTCTTGAAATAAGAATGGAGGCTGTGAAGTGATAACATCTGGTTGTAAGTTCTAGTTATATTTGGATCTCCTATCATTTAATAAATAGTAGGGATTTAGGTACTATTTTGACATGTGCTAGGCACAAATAATATGTAGACTTTGTGGAAATCCTCTAGGATGCAAAAGGAGAGATATGAGGAAGAAAATACTTTCGGTTCGAAGAGTGGAGTATGAAAAATTAACAACTAGTAGATGGAAATCTATCAGCTGTCATTGCTTTCCAGGTCTGTTTACTATGTGGGTTTTTAAAATGTTGTTGTCCTTGGAAGCAAAGAAATAGTGATTTTGCTATTAACGTTAAACTGTTTGCTGGCTTCTTGATCTCTGTTGGTTTTATAGTTAACAGTGTTGGGGCTTGTCTTTCACTTAGATTAAACCAGCAAACCTTTGTTTTTGGTCTTTGCTTTGTTCAACAATGCTTTTTGGGTAGCTTATTCTCTTCATACTGTTTTCTCAGGGTGATATTAAGTGTCTTCAGTACTGATGACAATGAAGGAAGAATAGTAGGCTTATGTTAGGGTGATGCATAGGAGGAATGGGAAGATACAAGCTATAATGCTTTTTTATACCTGTATGTTCTTAAGTAAAATGAATCTGAGAGCTATCAAACATCCGGATAACATGGACCATGATTTGTTCTTAACATTTTTCACTGTGAAGATCTGGGTGCATCTTACCCCTCAGATGCTCAATCACAGCTGTTTCCTATCTCTTTAGTGGGATTTCTGTGCCTTCCCTTTACATGGCAGCAAATATGGTAAAACCTCCTTTTTAGGGCCGCCTCAGTCCTGGGCTATTTCAGCTCTGCTTTTTCTTAAGCTCATGAACTCTAAGCTGACAGGGAATTGACTTCTGCCTGTGCTTCAGATGCTGCCTACGTGAAGCTAATTTCATTTACCCTGGTTGGCCCTTTCCCTCCCTCTTGCAGGTAACAACAACTTTGCTTTTAGGGGAGTTCTCTCCCCTCTGGATGCAAGTGCCCCTCCTCAGTGACTGGCAGCAGAAACCTCGCACCGCTGTGAGGGAAGTGGGATGGCCCAGCTTCATTTCACGCTGGGTGGTCAGGGAAGTGGTGGCAGGACAGACTGCCCTCGGTGTGGCCTATGTCCCACCTCCTAGCACTGTTGAGGGCGGTGGAGGAGCCTGCTCTTTTCCTTCCTCTGCCTATGGGTGCTGAGAAGTCAGTGTGAGCCTGGCCCCCGCTCGCCCAGTCTCTCCAGTACTGGTTAAAGGGCAGTACCTGTAAGTGCCTCAGTTTCCTTTTGTTTTCTTCATGGTGTGGTTCTCTGCAAGAAATGCTTCTTTCTAGTTAAGTATTAAGAAAGAGGTGGTATTACACGTTACTGTTCCCCAGATGCTGTTCATTCTCTTACCTCTGAGAGGAGGTGTCTGTTTTCCACCTTCCCCTCTCACCGCTGCTGCTGCCAGGGTGGGTTTTGTCATACTTGGTTTAGGATTGCGGGAATGACAAAACTTGGTTAAGATTTCAACCAGTTTGTCATCCTAGAAACTTACTCCACTGGTTTAGGGTAAAGAGGAGCCTTTTCCAGGAGAAATACTTATGTCTTGCTCAGTCCTTACCCTTGCATATGAGCTCCATGGCTGCACAGTCCTCTCTTTACGCACCTAGGGAGACTTGCACACTGCTCGTTTTCATGCTGTCATTCCTGAAGGTACCTGAAAATGGTGCCTACTCAAAAGATGGTAGGAGCCAGCAAAAAGCAGCAACCACAGTGACTTGGTGATATTGATCTTTGTTCCTCATTCAGGTGAGGCTGCCAAAGGGAAGCAGAGTTTCTGCAGCTTTTCCAAGCCACACAAAACCCACCAGTTTGGGGAGAGGCTTCCTTCCCTTGTTCTCCTTTCCTCCCTTGCTGTGTGCACCTGTTCTCCCGGGCAGGAGGAAAGCAAAGCAGACCTGTTACATTCACAAACCAGACCGAGTGAAGGATCTCACATCTTGGAGGCTGCAGGGAGTGAACTTTGCCTCTCCCAGAGGCATTTTCATAGTGTGGCAGCTCCAAAACTCCGAATGAAAAGCAATTTACCTCCAAGAAAGTGAGCCCTCCTTCCTATGCATCTGTCAAAACTGTCATTTGCACACTTCCCTTGCCACACACAAGAAAAAGCTGCTGATAAAACAGGCTTCATGTTGGAAATTATGTGACTTCTATCACTTTTACTTCTCATATCCTTTTTCATACACTTGTTACAGACAATACGTGACACACTAGAGAGACTTGATCTTTTGTTTTTCCTGAGACTGTTTCCTTTCTTCCTTTGCTCAGTGTCCTTGTTTCTTGTGGCCAGCTGGTGCAGTTGCAACGGGAAAATATTTCTCTCTACTGACTGAGACAGCCTGCCAGTTTCTGGCTTCTGGCAGGATTGTTATGTGTTTGCTTCAGAGAGAGGAACAGATGACAGGTAAGTAAACTGAACTGAGAGTCATGCTTGTTAAATTTTGTTTCCCTGGACACAGCAGAAATGGATCATCGTGCAATGCCAAAATACTAATTTTTGTCTCTGAGGGTTGTACTATCTTTTTTGATTCCTTACTACTTTTCCTCAGCCTGCTACTCTAAAGTTTTCCTGTCTCTATCTTGTATGTTTAGAATGTGTCAATTAAATATAGTATACATACATTTGCTATCAGAAGTTTTGAATCACTTAGATGCTGCCAAACTTGCTTAAAGTCAACTTCTTGAGTTGACTTTTCTATGATTTCCCACTGTCAGCACTATGAAAAATGATCCCTCAAATAACATGAGTGAAAACCAGCTCTTATGTCTGGTTACCCTAGTGAACTGATGGCCCAACTTGTGCCATGAAAAAGTACACTTAAAATGTGCTTCTGAGGACAAAACATTCAAGGACACACTTTGATAGAGTACCAAAATTGGTTTGTAATTCCTTTTATGAGACTGATAAGAGGTCAGTTTGGTTTTTTCCAATCAGTTTTTCCAGCAGTTAGATCATGTTTGTCCTCAGTCCTGCCTGCAGGCTGCAAAATCCAAAGCCCCTTGTCTTCTGAATGTTTTTTGGAAATTTTGAGTATTTAGCAAATTTTTTACTATTGGTCAATATTCTATTCCACCTAAAATAGGATGCTCTCTTCAGTTTCAATTTTGAAGTTTTCTTTGGGACTTCTAACTTCCAGGATTTTTTCTGGCCATTACATTTCCAATATTTTGTTCTGCCATACCTATAGTGTGAATACCCACATGAGTATCATTAATATCTATATAATGTTTCACTGTCAGGGATTCATGGGCCTCTCACAGATGATACAAGGTTTGGAAAACTGTGGTATTTGTTCCCTTGAGAGTTCGTGGTTCTGTTTTGACACAAAGGATGGGAAAATTTTCTTTGATTTGCCAAACCCTTTCAAACTACTACAGTGCGTTTCAAGATGCCCTGTTTGAAGCTCATGGTTTGAAGATGGCAATCAGATTAAGATTATAATCTGCCAACAATTGAAGGGAGGGGAAATACAAACCAAAAAAAAAAGTCGCAGACCTTGACACATTTGTACAATTTCCCTGGAACCACCCAAAGTTTCTTCTAGTCTTCTTACTAAAATAGTAGTTTTAGAACTTGTTTCTAGATTTTGGTTTCATTGTAGTTGCATCTGTTCTAGTTTGAAAATCCAGTTTATATAAATATCTATTTAAATGTTATGTATGATTAAACAAACGAAGCAAACAGATGCTTAGAGGAGAGTTAGGCATGTGCTTTCTTGGGTGGAATTGTGTTTCCAGAGTGACCTGCAAAGCTAAACACCAGTGTCACTTTCTCAGCTGCTCTGTGGAAGGAAACCTAGCAGCTGCTGTCTTGTACTGTAGGCTACTTGTGGCATGCCCTGTGCTTCTGGCAATAGAATTAATATACCGAACCAATATTGTGATTTAAATGTGTCTATTAATTTCCCTGCACTGAACGAAAAACTCAAAAGGACTTAAAATGATCTTTCTAGTAATTTTTAATGTTCATTTAGAACAAAATGAAGACTACAGAAACAATTTATGACTAAATTGAAAAGCAGGAGAATTATCTTAAACTTAGGCAAGAATAAAATGCTCGTTAATAATTCAGACAAAGTACTTGGTTTCCTTCTCTGGTTGTTACGGTCACTATACTTTTAAATATTTTTAGATTAAAAATCCTCTGTTTTGATTCAGCATCTGATTTATATACACATGTCCATCCTGTTTAAATACTTTGGCTCAGGAGAAGAATTACATTGAACAAATATATTCAGTAACCATTAAATGAGAAAATATTGTAGAATGTAAAAATGTAGATTGTATAGTTGCATGTTTTGAAACTTTAAAACAGTGGGTTCATCTGTATAGACTCTATAGTAATTTTTTTCAGCTGTTTTAATTTGACAATCTTTTTTTCTTTGGTTAGCCAGTGTCAGATGATGTCCATGGAAGAAGCCCTTCACACTGCAAATGGTGACAAAAAAGAACAGGCAGCTTAATGCTACCAACTAGGGGTGTGTCAAATCTCTCTCAAGAATGATAAACTCAATGGAGTTGTCTATTTTTAGCCTCCTGTTCTTTCCTTTTGGCAGACAAATCAGTGTTAGCCAAGCTGTTCCACTGAATGAACCCAAGAGACTCTGTTGCTTTCTGAAATGAACAGCAGACCTCGCAAGAGCATTTCAAGTCTGCTTTAACGTGTGAAGTCCCATCTTGAAACACCATGTCAAATGAAGCCAGTTTGGAGCAGAAGCCTTCTACAACAACAGTCAGTTCAGTTGCTGTTCAGGCCGGGGATGCCAGTATTGTCATAGCTGTACTTAAGGTAAGGCAGCAAGTGCTGGCATGTCAGTTCTTAGCTTTCCGCTACTCAGTGATTACTACTTCTTTTAAATATTCTGTACAAATGAATGGCTAACATAACATGATAAAGCGTGGGCATTTAATCAGCTAGCATCTAATAGAGCTTCCTTGGAACTTAACACTTGTTTCTGTCTGTAATTTCTGTTTGTGGTGTGGGCTTTTTAAATAGAGTAAATAACTTGACCACAATATGTAGGCCTTTTTAGGCAAGTGCTTCCTCTTGCTCTGTTGAAAAGTAAGAAATATATGGAGAATGCCACAAAAATGTGTTAATAAGTATGATGTTACTTTTAACTGAAGTTGAGACTCCTCAAGAGCTTTTTTTAAACTATACTCAGCAATAATTTCACATAATAAGACATCTACCAACCCTATAAATACAGAGTTACTGTTACTACACTTATTTTAAACTATTTGCTGAGGTGGGGAAGGGAGGAAGACTAAACTTGATAATATGTGGTTATTTTTGAAAACTAAGGATTTATATTTCCATGCGTTTTACTAGAAGCCCTTGTTTGTGTACAGTAGTGCTTACTGGCACCTAAAGACCTGTTCTGTGAGCTGGGATCCACACCTAGAGCTTGCACAGAGAGTAAAGCTGCCTAGGTACCAAGACCCAAATGGAATTTATTGTCAGTTTGATTCTTTGTTCTCCAAGTAGCTTGGAAAACTTGCTAGCCTCAGCCTTTAGAGTTTGCCTCTAATGAAGTATAAGGTGATAATGAGTTCATCTGTGATGGAATGAGAATGATTATTCAGGATGGGGTTACTGCAGTTGTACTGGTGGGAAGGTTTTCCATCAGTTCTCATACTTACTGGGAGACTGTGCAGGGAAGTAATTTTGTTGCAAGGAGGCTTAAGATTAGGGTGAAAACATTTATCTTTACATACCATGTGCTATGGGAACCATGCTAGCCTCCAGTGACATCACTACTTCATTCCTTATCACCATCTTCTCAGATCATGGCAGTCCTGCAGCGCAGTGAGAGAGAATTAGCTATGCTTTGCACTGCTGTCCACTTCCTTTCTTTGTGTGTCCTCCAGGACACAAAGGGAGATTGCTGTCCCTATTCCAAAGGCTATTAGCTGTCCCTGCTGGCAGTTGTGTAATCTGNGGTTTTTGCATCTGCTGTAATATATTTGTACCTTCCACCCACACCCCCACCCACCAGGTTTCATGAACTATCCATGCAATCTTTAGCTGAAAGGGGAGATGAGTTGGAGAAACCTTTACTGCTCATTGTGATAATCTTACTCTTCACAGACAAAAACAAAATTGCAGTAGCTAGATAAGACTAGTGATTTTGATACCTGCTTTGAATGAAGTAAAATTTATATTGTGTTCTCTTTGTCTTCATTCTGCAGTTGAATTTGTATTTATAGCTCCTATAGCTGTGGAAAGTGTGTGTAACCTGAGGGTCTGTGTGAGTACATAAATGAAGGAAAGCTTGTGTTTTCTGAAGGCTGTAATTGTTTATTTTATTACAGTGTGGGAAATGGGTGAAGCTTCAGCTGGCTGAGTCAACACCAAATTTATTAGAAATTGGTAGCAATCAAGATGAGACGAAAAAACTACTGCAAGATCATGAGTTCCTCCTAGCTAAACTTAAGGTAAGATGTGATAAGACCACATAAAAACATATCTAGTCATTATCTTTCAGGTACAACAGTTAACATAGCTGCCTGTGCCTCCTGTTGAAATGTTGTTAGGTTAAAAAGCACAAAGAAAAGAATATGTTCAGCCGCTGCAGTGTAATAGATCAGAGCTAAGCCTTTGTTCTGGAAACATATACTCAGTGTTTATTGCTATTTTCTGACAACAGCACTAAAGATGTGTTGGGTTTTATACTTTATACAGAACTGTCAGGTGAAAAATTCCTATAGGCCTCAGTAGCTGCTAAAGGTAATGGAACATTTTTCTATTGTTCTTATTATTATCATCATCATCCTTCAACATTAAAAATGTTTGATTAGATTATAACAGCCCAAATACAAGAAAACTCTTAGTAAGTGTAAAGTAATATTCCAGGCACATTTTTATTGACTATTAATTGATGTATTTTATGTTAAGAATGATATTGCAACATTAAATATTTGTGGTTTTGAGCTAGGAAGATTTTAGCTAAGTAACACAACTTAAATCAAATTTTAGCATTCTTGAGAGCAGGTTATAGCAGTGGCATTTGGATACAGAGTGACATGCTTGCATGAAAAAGCTGAATTATTTTAAAGTAGATGGTTGATACTGATAAGAGTCTAAAGGCACCCAAGAAAATTAGCTTGTGTATTTTGATAGGGCAGGTTGAATTTAAATTGTTGAAAAATTCCTCTGAAATCTTGGAGCTGTGCACAGCAATTCAACTTAATGGATTGGATCTGGATAGTATCAAGTGCATTTGATTTTACACTAGTGACTATGAGCTTCCCCAGTCATTATAAATCTCAAACGTTTGTGAGGTAATTTAATAAAGGATACAGAGAATGAGAAAATGGGATCTAACATAGTGCATAATGGTCTTTTCCAACCTAGTGATTCTGTGATAACGTGGCTTTTGAACAGTATGAAGAATAGCATTAAAGAACCCCAAAACCCCACCAGAAGCCACCCAAACAGCAGAGGGGGTGGTTCTACTGTCTATGTTTATGGCAAGTGCCTCATCTTTATTGTTGTTAGTGCTACACTCGGGGATTCTTGGAACAAGGTGTGGTATTCTTTTTGAACAACTCAGGATTACCTGGGTTGTTACACACTGACGCCAGGAAGAAGCAGAGCAGGGTTTTTTTTTCCCAATTATCAGAAATAAATTTAAAGAGTGGAAAAATAAAGTATTCCAATCTTTAACAACACCTCTCCCCTCCCCCCCTCCCCAAATGTTCAAATAACCTTTTACCATTAAGTCAAACCTTAAGGTGTTATACACTTATATTCAGTATTGTTTGCTAAGGGGAAGAAAATAATATAAATATTGTTCTAAGAGAGACCTTGTAGGTGTTAAAAAAAACTTGTAAGGACACAAACAAGGACAGTAAAATAATTAAGTCCTCTCCATAGACTTCAACTTTTTCATATGCTTCTGTTCTTTAAAAATTTTCTTAAATAGTGAAAAA
>VXBZ01010782.1:1367271-1481524 GCA_013399135.1 Heliornis fulica
CAAGAGCTTCATGCTCTCTGCTCCCTTAAATGTTTGATATCCTATTAGTCTAGATTCATGAAACTTGTTTGCTTTTCGTGTAACAGAATTTACATTGTTTTCTGCTTGCAATAAACAGTAAAATAATAAAACATTCACAAATATTTTAATCAATATTAATGAAAATTGTATATATTTTGACACATATATGTGAGGGGTTTTTTGACTGCTTAAACCCAAAAGACTAATTCTTAGTTGGATCCCCAAAGCTTAATAGATTACATCAGATGGAGCATTTTTAATGCAGAAACAGCTAAAGAATATAAATATATCCAGAACAAATATTTGTTATTACATTTTTCATACCTTTGTATAAAAATACAGCATTGATTAATGAACATTCTATAAAACGATTAAGTTGAAAATAACTAATTGTTTTCCTCAATAATTTAAGAACTACAATAATACAGGACTTGAATGTCATTATAATTCTTAGTGACTGCATTTTTCAGGCATAACCCTTTCTTTAAGTTGTCATTAGGCCAAAATATTTCATATCCTTCAAATGTTGAGGATTAACAAGTGAAAGAACAAAATTTGGTGCAGTGGCCGGTCTGTAGTACTTCTGCTGCTAGAGGAAAAGGAATGTAATCCCACTCATTACTCTGGAGAATTGTGTTTGATTTAGCAATGTTAGCAGGAGTTGAAAAGCCTAACAAGACAGTTTAACACACAGTGAGGCAAATGGTACTTTGAAGAGTAATAGGAGAAGACCTGTTGAATGAGAAAGCAGTGATTTTAGAGCATCTATTTACTGCTATTAATGTTCAGAATGATTGTTACAAAAACTGGTGTATGTACTTTAGAATCTGAGGAAAAAGCATATCCAAAATAGTTTCCTTTGGCAGAATGTATTTTATCATACTCATTTCCAAATTTAAGTTTTTTCCATTTAATTTGAGAATTGGAACACCCTACTATTTTAATAAACAACAGAATGCCACTTTTGATAATGTCCTCATTTTCAAGTGTTTATTAAGAAACAGATAATTGTTAAGAGTTTTAAGAATTAATGCTGAACAGGAAATAGTAAAACTGAAACTAAACAAACCCCATGTACATAATGTTTACATATACTTAAAAATCCTTCCAGTGCTCTCCAGATTTCATTTATATCTATAATATTCATATCCTTTATAGCAGAAATTTTTCTATTTGTTTTTGTTGAATTGTCATACTATCTGCCAGTAGCACAGAAGAGTAATGAAATTTGTTTTGCAGTAATGATTTTAAAAATAAACTATAGTTGATTTAAAAAAAAAAAGTTTGTGATGTCCAATTGACCAGGAAAATTTGTATATGCATGTCATTTGTTCCAGGCAAACTTAGAGATTTGTTATCATTTGGACATGAACTTGGTGGTTTTAAGTGTGAAATGCCTTAAAAGTATTAAGTGCCTTTTATAATTGGTGAAATCATTTGACAGGCCCAGATGCTGCTAACCCTTAGATGTATACCTTGTTGCGGGTTCCATGAAATGAAATGAAAATGTTTCTTTTTAACATGGTTAACAGCTAAACACAAATGGTTTTCTGTTTGGAATCATAGCTCTTTTTGTGACTTGACCCTTAGTAGTCTTACTTATGTGTTCTGATTCTAGAAGACAAAGCTTTCACGTGTTAAAATGATACTGATTACAATATGCATATACATTTCTCTGCCTTTCTTCAATTCTCCATAATTCAGATGTTTCCAACAGATAACATGCTCAGTGTTTCAGTCTCTCAATGCTAATGCTTTCTGGATTATTTAAAAGAGACTTCTCTGTGTATGTATGTATTGCCATGCTTTTGGCTATGACAGTGTTAAGATCTCCACTAACAGCATCATTCTTGGTTTGCTTTCAAAGTCCTGCTTTTTATCTTATAAGAGAGTGAGGCAGATCTGCTGCAAAACAGAAATAAATCTAGCCTATAAACTTAAGTTTAAAACTAGCACTGTTATTAATTTGACTCATGAGCCTGAAGGTTGGTCCCAATTATTGTATTTACTTCATTTCACAGAGCATGAATTGCAAAATAGTAATTTAAATGCTAATATTGAAGAAAAACAAATGAGAAAATTACATTCTTCAAAAAGCAATAATATAATTTTTTTAATTTGATATCTTTTAAATATATCTTTTAGTTATTTCATGTAAAATATTTTAATAATGCTTACTTTTCAGTAAATTTGTTATGGGAGAAATAATTAATATCTTCTGAATTATTTACAATTAATTATTGAGGTATCCAACAGTAAAATTAGGAGCTAAGTTCAGCTGCATTTTCATCATAAAGCAGAGCTGATTTTTGCAATTTATTTGGAGAAAAAGAAAAAGGGGAAAAAGGTAAGATTAATAAATATCTTTTCAATGTTAGTTCAGCTCACCAGTTTCAATATTTTCATAAACAAAGTTCCTACTGGAATAATATTTATCTCAGAATAGTTTTATGGCTAATTTCTGGGCTTCAAGTTAATAAATATTTGTGTTGCATAATTTCAGCACTACCTGTAAACAATGATTAATTTTAGCAGCATCTCAGTAAGGATAGTTACACATGAGAATTCCAGGTGACAATATTCACTGTAAGAATCTGAAGTTGGACTTTTTTACTATGTAAAATACACATCAAAGTGTGAAATTTGGCCCAAAATAATAATGAGAAGAATAATAATGAAAATAAATATGTGGAAGGAAGGCAGAAAGAAACTGAGCAGGATCAGGGTTTAAATATAAACTAGGTATAATTCCATGAATATGAGAGAAATGAATGATCAAGTCAGCTGTGCATTCAAATCTGCTCAAGCATTTTGACAGGCCCTCTCTGTTTTTCAGGAAATAAGAATGATAAAAAAGCCACCCAAAAAGCTAGAAAAAGGAACCAAAAGAAGAGAATTCCTCAAAGCTCCCTCCTTCCAGAGAAATCCAATGTCTGGTACTCAATATTGTTCTTAGGGAGCAATTGAATTGGATTGTCAGCTTCATCATGAATTGGTGAATCTTGAATGAACCAGATTGTGAAAGGAAGAGGGTCAGGAAGAATTAAATGAACTTCACTAGTATAATCACACAAATATAAGTTCAACAATCCAAACATAAGTTTGCACAGTTAAGGTGAATAACAACCATTTCAGTTGTGGCTTTGAGTTTACCACTCAGTTGTGGAACAGCTATTTAACCACCACAGCTGTGGAAACAGCCTAGGATCAGATCCCTGTAACTGTTCTGAAGAGAGTGTGAGTAGAAATTTAGGATTCTGGACAAAGATGAACAGTATAAACTCAGTACTATCAGTCTACTCCATTTAAAAATAAACTATTTTTGACAGTTTTGTTGGCTTTTATTTGTAGTATTACATGAGCTATTATTTTTTAAAAAAGTAATCCACACATGTTTTAAATGCGTGAAACATTTTCAATAGACCTTAAAGAAAAAACTGTATCTGTATCTTCAAATTTCCATAAATCAGTTAAACCTAAAAGGTTATTACACATAAACAATTTTCTAATTCTTTTTTGTAACTTCATGCACACTGCTTTTGCATTTTATTAAATATGGCAGTTTGCTTTAACTTTCAAATTTTCTTTGGCTGGGTCTAGTTTCATCACACAGTAAATGAATAAAAAAAATACTTACATGAAGCATGGCTGATAGTTTTCAAAAGTTATCTCAGTTTTTTCTGTGTTGTAGAGATTATGTTCTCCACATCTAATCACTTACTGAATAGTACAGCATACTGATCAGGTACAAATGTTAATTAACATCTTGTTCGGGAAAAAGGTTTTCAAAAGAAAAAAAACATGCTTCTGGGCCCTAGACCGACGTTACAGTTGTCATCCAGAGTAGTTCAGAAAGATTTTTAGCCCTTTAAATGGTCGGACTTTGCCAAGAAATTCCAAATGGAGCTACCTCAGATGCCACCTGTTTTTCTAGGGTATGTTCAGGACAGCTGCGGAAGCAGCAGGGGAAAATGAACCTACTGGAGACAAGAAATTCATGTGTGAAGTTCTGAAAATATTTTACCTCTATTTTTAATGTGTCATTATAAAGTCATGGCAATTAATTATTTCATGGAATAATATAAAAATGTTGAATTATTAAAAAGACTATCAGTGTCACATACTTGCTTAATTCCTGCTCTGTAGGTGACAAAGCTGGTCCAGAATGATAAGAAAACCACTCGATAGATAAATAATGAATGCTAAAACTTTTATAGAGGAGCTGTGTGTTGCAACCATTTTATGCCTCAGTAAGAAAGAAACATAATAATGGCTTCTCTTAGTGATTTACTTCATAAGCCTTTTATCTAGTAGTATTAAAATGACTGTTTAAAAGTAGCATTTATTTGTCAGATGTACTGATACTGTTTGACAACTGTTCTCTCAAACCACTCTCTCTTCCCTTTCATGGCCATGCTATTCAGGGACAATATAAGATTAGATACTCATTACTGCACTCAAAATTATTTGGAAGAAAATACGAGTGTTTCATGCTACACAGGAAATGACACCTTTCTATATATGTTAACTTATGGACAGAGGCTACTGATTAATTTCTTCTCTGTCATGATAATTTTATTAAACAGAGGCTGTCAATATCCTATCTTGGAGTCATAGTATTTTAGTGGTGAGTATATGTTTTTGTAAGTTTTACAAAGTTTCCTCTTAGTCATTTAATCAAGTAGCTTCTTGATGTGTTTTTGTTTGGTGGGTTTTGGGTTTTTTTGGATGAGTCAAACATCCAGTATCAGTGTGAAAGTGATGCGATTGCTATTAACTGTATGTGTAAAGTTACTGAAGACCAAATTTTGTTTAGAGACATAGCTATTCCTGGTGAAGCAAATTCAGCTCCTGGGTCTTCAGTAGTGTGATGGGAGAGGATGTCACCTCATCCCAGGGCATGTGGGAATCTTCCAAGTTTCCTCAGCAGGGACCACCAGCATAGGCCTTCTAATGCACAGACACAGCTAGAAATTATCTTTAGACTTCTTTCCTTTAAAATAGCCTGTCAAAGCGGGTAGGGCTAGGGGTTTGGGCCAAGGAACAAATAAACAATGAAATTTTAAGGTATGTATGAGTTACTATATAATTTTATGTAATCATTACTGATAATTTTATGTAATCATTTGGTTTCCTTTTTGCTGTATGAAAATCCTGTCCTTCAGTAAAACTGCTAATTTTCAATTTATTCATCCTTATACTTATAGTTTAACTTCAATAGTTAAACTAGCAGTTTCTCCCAAACCAATAGTTTTCCTGAGTAATAAAACCAATGTTCAGAGAGAGCCATTTTACCCTTACTGGCCAATGAAAACACATTGATCATTTCTGCTTTTCTTGGATCTTAGCAATAAAGGAAGCATCTTAGGAAGTAATAAGCTGTCTTTGGGTTATCTCAACCCTGTATTGGAACATCTGCTGAACTGATGTTGAAGAAAATGAAGAGATGTCAAAGTAACAGAGTACAAATAGCTTTTTCAGTAATTCCTATATCTGAGATACAACACTGCTTTATGTTTCTATCCTCATCTGGCCATTATTTGCTTCAAAGAACAATCTCATGGTTTGCCTCTTCACTAGAGCCATACTTTGCAGGGTGGAAATAGATTGGAGGCTTCCAGGGAGTCAGCTCTCTGTAAGCCTTTTGAAGTGGCTAGAAAATGAGGCAGACAAAAATCTCACCCGTGGTATCTGTTAAAACAGCGGGCTTGGTTTGTCCCTTGCCTATTGGAGACTAAATATTTGCTTCTTTGGGCAGCTATCCTCACCAGTTATCATTCTCAATAAATTTTAGAACAATCCAAATGATGACATTTTTAACACTGAATAAAAGCAAATTGATATTTAGTACTTGAGCTTTGACATGGACTTGCACTTCCTACTAAAAGATTGTACAAGTGAATCAAAATGCCACATTGAAGTAATTTGTTGTAGGACATAGCCCTACATGTATATTAAAAGAAACTTTTAAGACATAAGAGCTGTTTCCTAATGTCAGGTGTTAAATGGCAAGAATGGAGAATGACCCTGTCTGCACATGAAACTTTTGGTTGCTACTTCGTTTTCCCTTTTGTGGTCTCTTCCATGTGTCAGTAGTTAACCTATTGACTAAATGAATGAAATCCATTATTTTATGTTTTTGCAGCTTTAAAAAAATCATATATTATTTCCCAATTCTTATAAAATATTCTTTTTCTAAATGTAAAATTTGTTCGTGTTGAATTTGGGTTAAGTGCTATTGCTTTGAGTAAACTGAGCTGTTAGGAAAAAGCGAAACATTTTTCTTTGTCCTGTAGACAAGCAGATCTCTAGGCATTTCATGTTATGTCATCATATATAGTTAGAAAATATCAATGATTTTGATGAAATTAGATAGAGAGCAAAGCAGTCTGATATGGAAAATTGGCAAAAAAAATCTTCTCTTAGGTATCTGAAAAGCTAGTAAAAATATTCTTGCCTGTGTCTTCGTGGTAACAAAACCACTGTTTTATACTATGCTTTTATTGGGTAGCCTTGTAAAATCATCTTGCAACCAGTTTGGGTATGTTTTCCAAGTAGATTTTGAGAATCAGTATTCAGGTTTGTGTTGAAGGAATGTAAATGTCATGTGCTACCTTTATGTTGTCTATGAAATTTAATCAGTTATAACAGTAATAGACAGCATTAGAAAAAAAGTCAGAAAGCTAAAATATATATATTGAATATATATACTGTTTAAAGAGCAGCATATTATAGTTTGTGTGTTCATTTACCTATTGCCAAATGGCTTCAATTAAAGAAATTTTTCATTAGTATTCCTTGTGCAAAAATTTAGAAACAAATTTAATGATTATAATTAGGAAGATGAGAATGAAAGAGCACGAGTCTAACTACCAGTCTTACTAGCTTTATATAACACAATAGGAATGTGATTGTGTTATTAATGCAGGTTTTCCTTTGATGCGCTTGATCTGTTTTATTGTGAAAATCCTGTCTAAAGTTAACCAGCAAAGGAAAAGTGGTAACTGGAGTGTGGGGCCTGAAAATATGGGTAAAGTGGCCTTCTAAGTGAAGTAACATTTTCCTCCTGAATCTCCAGATTTGTTTTCTAGCTATCACTTAGCCTTAACATGAGCTTCTTGTTTTCAGCAGAGTGGCTTTTGACTGAACACATAGAATTCTGATGTCATTTATGGAATATATCTTTCAGGTGTCTCATAATTTCATTCTCCATTAAAGCCAATATTCCTTACAGGGTTGTTTCTCAAATAATAAAACACGGGCTCCTTTTGCAGACCTGCTGTGTGTCTGACAGACTTGTCGTGATTAGGCAACCCAACAAATCAAGAAAAATGGACATAAAGCAGTTATGACAGAAGATTTTTACATGTGCCTTTTTTTTTTAAGCTTGTGGCATTTGATTTTAAAAATGAGGTTAAAGTTACCTGCTAAAAGCCAATGCTTGGCATAAAAAAAGTTTGAAAATAATCTTACACCAAAAATAATGGTAAAACACTGTCAGCTCTATCTAGTAAATGTTTATGAAGTGTATCTGTTAACTTTACCTTACGCTGCCATCACAGGGTGCTGAGGTCTCATCCTTGTGTATTTCTTTCATTCATTCATTCATTCATTCATTCATTCATTCATTCATTCATTCATTCATTCATTCATCTTCCATCATGATGTTTCTTTTATTTTACACTTTGTCCTTAAAACATCCACAAGACTTTCAGAAGATCTTCTAGGTGCTAGGAAACAAAACAAACTTCATTTAGATCTATTAGCCAGATCTGCTACACAGATAGCACTTGGTAACTAAACTTGGAGTTTAGCCTTTTTTTAAAGCTGAACAAAATACAAGGCTTTGTTTTCTCTGAAGAGATTGTGCTTGTATTAATGCAAATCCACTATTTCATGGATAGTATAAATTAATTGAGAAGTAATGATGCAAACTAATCAGAGAAAAATAACAACAAAACAAGAGAGTTGAAAGAACTGTGTTAAACATTGCAGTGAAAGATGGATTTTAATTTTAAATTTGTGTAAGCTTGGTTCATTAACTTACCATTATCATTGTTAAAATGAAGCTGGATTTAAAATTGTATTAATTGTACAAGCATATAACTTCTGTGTGTTTAAAACAGTTCTACTTGGTTGTTATTTCTAATAATAAGGATTCTGACTACTGTATGCAAAACTAGAAAAAAATACCTGAAGTAACCCTTAGTTGCCTAGTCAGCTAGATAAATATTCTAGAATGAAAGTTACTGGGAGAATTTTGGATTAGATTCCCAAGGCCAAATGTTTTTCCTGATCTGATTTTTGTCTCGTTCTGGAATAGAGATAAAAAACAGTTCCTATCAACAGTTACATCAGAGTGACAATATCTGCCACTTGCAAATGATCTCATATACAGTCACAGAATTGCTTTAAATAAACGTTAATTAAATTTCTACTTAATTACAGAATAGGTAACATTTGGGAGACTTGCACTTTCTACTCATATTGAGGCAATTGGGAAAGTTTCAAAAGAATAAAAAGATTTAAAAAAGGGTTAGAAAGCAGCATTTTCCCATTTGTGGTGTTCAGAAAATAAAATGGAGTGTGTGGTGTTCCCCAGAACACCGGCTTTTGGTCAGATGCTCTTTTGGTGTGTTTGTTACCAAACAATAGGCATGCATTCCTGTTGCTAGTAATGACTTCTCTATATACAGTAGAAAAGGATGGTTTCATTGGAAGTGTTCTTAAGTCAGTTAATGTTACTACTGTTTACAGAGCTGGCTCTCTGTAATGGTTAATTAAGGTAATTTCATTCTGGTTTTGTTCATAGAAAGAATAAAAGTTCCATAGTTTGTTAGGCTGTTCTCCAGTACTCCTCTTAGAGAACTGATGAGCCTCTTCAGTTCTAGCTGATATCTTTTTACTGTATACAAGGTCTAGGGAGGTCTGGAGATTATGGTTCTGTATTTTAGAACAAAAGGTTTTCTGAAATTTCCTCTTTTCAGTTGGATCTGTCAGGAGAATTTCAAGTTTTCCAATTCTTCAGCCTTTATTAGAGTCTGTACCATGAGAACAAGTTATTGTAGATTTTAATTTTCCTAATACAGATTTCTTTTCCCATTACACATTCATGTGATAGCACCTGTAATAGCAGCAGAAATTGGCACTTTATTAATTCATGCTCATAATAAAACCTGAGGGGGGTGTGTGGGGAAAAAGGAATATAGAACAAATGCTAATCAATTTTTCTGACACACTAAAGATTTTTAAGGTAGGCTGGAAATGGGTCAGCAGTTATCTTTCTTGTGGTGAGATTAGTAAAGGGAATGATTTTCTTGACAATAGAGTATTATTATTTGGCAGGCAGCCTGAGCAATGCAGCAAGCTGAACTTGAAACATTGCATAAAATGGTTTTGTGGAGAATACGTGCATATGTTCAAGCTACTCCCATCTGGATTGTGTTAAAGTCATTGCAGACTTCTGAGCGAATTACCTTACCGACTGTTAGAGCTTGTAATGTCAGGTAATATAATATGATGGTATATGAAAGAAGATCCGAAGTCTCTGCATTGCCGCCACTTCCAGGAAGATCTGTTTTTAAGGAGATGTAAACCTACATGAATCTAAATCTTAGAGACAAATTTCTAAATTCTCTTAATGCTTGCTTTGTAAATGAAGTTTCATAAAACTGTTGCCTCTTAAGTGCAGATAAAATTCAGAAGCTTACTATGAAACATAGTAAGCAGCTACACTCCTATCACTAGGAACAGGGAATAAAGCAGACTGGGAGACCTGTAGAAAGTTTATCTGACTCACTGAAAAAGTATCCTGGTCCAAGTATCAGCAGTGTTTTGGTTTTTTGGGTTTTTTTTTCCTTCTTGCCTTAGGCTCTGGAAGACCAGGTATGGGACCTGCTGCATGAAGCAGACAAGGCTGCAGAAGAGAACAAAGAAAAGATACAGGTTTATGATGCTATGGCAGAGACCCTTGGAGATGCATGGGATGCCCTCATCATCATGCTGGAGAAGCGACAGGCTCTTCTGGAACTTACTTCAGTATTCTTTGAAAACGCTTTGGAGGTTTGTATTTAAATAAAATTACTCTTAATCTGAAAACTTCCCCCTCTTCACAGAATCACAGAAAGTTAGGAGTTGGAAGGGACCTTGAAAGATCACCTAGTCCAACACCCCTGCCTGAGCAGGATCACCTAGATTAACCCACACAGGAACACATCCAGATTGGTCTTGAATGTCTCCAGAGAAGGAGACTCCACAACTTCTCTGAGCAGCCTGTTCCAGTGATCTGTCACCCTCATAGTGAAAAAGCTTTTCCTTACATTCACATGGAACTTCCTGTGTTCCAGCTTGGACCCATTGCCCCTTGTCCTATCACTGGCCAACATCGAGAAGAGCCTGGATCCATCCTCCTGACACTCACCCTTAACATATTTATAAACATTAATGAGGTCACCCCTCAGTCTCCTCTTCTCCAAGCTGAAGAGACCCAGCTCCCTCAGCCTTTCCTCATAAGGAAAATATTCCACTCCTTTAATCATCTTGGTGGTCCTGCACTGGACTTTTCTTTCTATGTCCTTCTTGAACTGAGGGGCCCAGAACTGGACACAATATTCCAAGTGTGGTCTCACCAGGACAGAATAGAGGGGGAGAAGGACCACTCTTGACCTACTAGCCATCCCCCTTCTAATACACCCCAGGATGATGCTTTGAATACTCATGCTTTGAATCATACCTGCAAAGGTGGAAGCCAAAACAATAATTTCAGTTGTAGTTTTAACAGTCTCAACGGATTAGAAAATCTGTTCCAGATCAGAAAATCTGCTCCAGATCTTCCTGAAGCACAGTCTATTTCAGTATTTATAATATGAAACCCATGGAAAAATGAGCTGTAAAGGAATAACCTAACTTCAGCCTTCATTACAGAGATGCTGTTTCCTCATTATAAGGAATTACTATGTTTCCAGTAATATTTAGTTGTCTTAAATTCTTTGCTCATTTCTGCCTTAAAAGATTGATTTGAAGTTTGTATTTCTGTCCTATATTGTTCTTGAATGGTTTTGGATTGCCGGCAGGTTTTTTTTTCCTCTCAACACTTATACATTAGATAAGTCTGGGAAGGAGAGCTAAGTTAGTATTATGCATGTCAAAATGTTATTAAAAGCTTTCAAATTAGCATATTCCTCTGTAATTATTATCAGTGGGTCTGAAGGCTATATAAGAATAATGATTCAAAAAGCGACGAACTACAGTTATAGAATTTGTCAACTGAAATTCATGTTTCCTCAATCGGTGAGAACCTGAAAAAAATAGAAGTTGTGTAGAGGCCACAAAGCATCTGTATCTATCAGTCACTAATAATGCTTTTATACAAGAATTTACAAATTCTTCTGTACTTTCCTGATAATACAGAATTTATGATGGAGTTCTGTAAAAGAAAATTATACTGTGTTCCCTTCTGCCCTGTGTTTTCTTAATGCAGTTTGCTGTCAAAATTGACCAAGTTGAAGATTTCCTGAAAAATGCCCAAGAGTTTGACGATATTGACTCTTTGAGAGAACTCCTTCGGCAGCAAGAGCATCATACAAAAGGTACAAACAGTATTCCACTACTGATGGCGTGTGATTGTGCATTGACACCTTGAAGGATAATTTTGGTCTTCCTCTGCATATTCAAATTAAAAAAAATACGAAAATCTTAGAACAAACATATCAAAGTGAAAATCATATATTGGTAAAATAAGTCTTTGACAGGCTTCCTGAAAGATCTGAAACGCCTGGTTTTGAGCTAGATGTTTCGTGGTTCCATCTTTGTGGATTTTGAAGCTCCCAATTTGATGTCATTGGAATAGTGTTCTCGCAGTATAGCAATTTTAACCAAACATTCTGTCAGTAAACTATTGCTGAAAAGAGCGTCTATAACTATAAGAATCAGTTGAAATAATTTGCCAGGGAAAGACAGGGATAAGCCTTTCCTCAGTTGGAGGAAAGTGGTTGCAATTGATTGGCTTCTTAATCTGTCTTACATCAAATTTGGAAAACTGATATTGACCTATTTGATAAAAAACAGTGTTTCTATTGCTTTGTGTGAGGAGGATATTGTACCCACTCCAAAGTTAGGTGGATGAAAGTACAACCTTTACAAAGTACTTGTTCTTAACAGTATGCGATAAGTAGTTTATCACAAATGTTTATCATAAAAAAATAAACCCAGTTTTGATACAAATGCATTTCAAATAAGAACAAAAATTTTGAAACACTTGTGATTAACACCACCTTTCTGGAAGGCAAGAAGTAAAATGGACAGGCTTCTTGCAGTTTGCTTATGGAAACTAAACTATCCTGTTAGTCCTTGATGGCTGGAGAAGTGGAGGCATTCCACTTCTGCATCTTCTCTAGGTGTGCTCCATACAAAAGGTGAAGATTTAGGGTGCTTGGCCTTGAGTTATCAGTACATGTACTCAGCTGAGGAGATTATTGTTTCAGCTGTTTGCTGCCTGTTTAGGACATAAAGACCTAAACTTTTGTTGCATCATTAACAAAAAACTACAGAGGTACTGACCTCCACAGCAAGCAGGGTAGGAAATTCCAGTGCAGCTCATCTGTGGACTGGGAAACTATCAAAAAGAACTGTTTTGAGAAATCAGTGTCACTTCTGTGTTTTGCCTAAGTTGCTGACATTATGTGTGTATGTACATTATATGTATCATTACAGTTACATATCTGTATACCTATACAACTTTATACATTTTTAGGTCTATATTAAAGCTGCCCAAATGGAAATATCTTGGAGTTTATATCTTCTAGAGTATTTATAACCTGTTCATACAATGAACATGAAAATACATTAGTCATATATGCAAATAGGTATTTTAAAAAATACTTACATAATATTTGAAATATGCTAACAGAATTACAAATTAATTTTTTTTTCCTTTAAAATCCTATTCTTACAGAGCTTTTGGAAAAGTCACTTGCACTTTTAATCAAAAGCCAAGAGCTAACAGAATTCATAGAAGAATTCAAATGTGAGGGGCCAAATGCAAATCCGGAGCTGATTCAGGGAGCCCAGAGCAGCTGCTTGAAAATTGACAACCTCCTTGAAATGCTACAGGACAGGAGACGGCAACTGGACCGATTTCTTAAACATCAGCGTCAAGGACTGGAGCAGGTTCTGCAAATTTGTTTGTGGCACCAGCAAGAAAACCAGGTAAGACATATAATACTGTCTTACTTTTCAATATTTGCCTTTGTATCTATAACATCCTCATAATTTATTTTAATGCAACTTTAATGTCTTCAGAACTATTTTCATTATGTTGATCCCTCCTGTAAGTTATTAAATGTGCTGCTTCAAACTGAAAAAAATGCTCTTCAGATTAAATTCCCAACATAAACAAACATACAGCTACATGAGCAATAGCAGTAACTACTAATAGCAATTACAGCTGCAGCAGGCTGCTTCTGGAGGAGTCAGTTAAAGAGAAGCTATAGCAGGGTTAGCTAGTTAATATGTCTGAAAACAGAGGAATATTTTGTGCTTGGAGTCAAATCAAAATTCTTTTGGGTACTGTAGTTACCTCAGGTTTTCCACACCTGCAATCTCTTTCTCTCTCATTTCTCCACCTTAGCTCTCATCTGTTACTGAGTTTCTCAAATAAACTTGTTTTTCTCACTTCCTTTCAGTGCTTAGGTGTGTTTAAGCCTTACTCTTCCTCTTTCCAGTCCTACTGCTCTTTGTCCTTTCCATTCCTCATCTCCCAGCATTCAGATCAGGTAGCTTTTTTGCGTTCCACATTACAATGTAACTGTCTACAGTTACATTGACTCTTTCCTCACTTTTCTTGAGAAACAGCACGTAAATTCACTGTCTCTTTAGAAAAAAAGATAGGGGATGAGTCCTGCTCCAATTCCTTGAATATTAAGTATGCCGAGGAGGAGGAACCCATGCAAATTTAACATCCAAAGTCTAACAAGACTAAAGCTGAGTTATTTTCAGTGTTTTGTAAACAGTCTAAACTTTTGTATGGACCTGTGACAGAGTAATCCTGATTGTGATACCTCTGTAAATTTCCTTCTTTGCCTCCAAAATAAAGTTTCCCCCTCTGTATCAGAGGAAAATGTTAGAAAATGTAAGCAGTAGCCTATTCTGTAGGAACTAACTTTGCCTGTGAGATTAAGATAAGGACTTTATTCAATAAGTACAATTCTTTGTAATTATCCATAGGGACAACAAAATCATTGAGATACACAAGCAAAGTGACAGCCTTACTACTAGTATCAGTAGTTGTCAGAAACAGAGAAAGAACTGCTCATTTAAGATAGAAAAACAATCCAAATAAAAATAGTTTGTTTTTATGCAAGTGTTCTAATATGTACTTATGAAACAGTAGCTGACAAAAATACTGGAAAAGCAAGAACTGCAATATAGGAGGCTGTATCCATTTCTGTACAAATAATTACAAATCACCTGGTGCTTGCTTAGAGATACTTATTATTGCGGCTGTTGCTGGTTTTGATTCTTTTCAGTGTCACCACATAGCTCCACCATCAAAGAAATATAATCAGATATGTTGTTTCAATATACTGTATTATAATAGATTCTCAATCGCTACGACTGAACTTTCAGTAGTGGTGTAACTCACTACATTGGAAATACAGCCTATTAAATCTAGAAAAATGATCCTTCCTCTAAATTAAAAAGTATTAGATGTTACCACACTTACTCAATCGTACCAGTGTTATTTGATAGTAAACAAGCAAAACATTAAAAATGAAAACAAGTTGGAAACAGCTTGCTGTCAAAGAATAAGGGATAAATCACAGAATTGTAGGGGTTGGAAGGGACCACTAGAGATCAAGTCCAACCCCCCTGCCAAAGCAGGCTCCCTAGAGCAGGTCGCACAGGTCAGTGTCCAGACTGGTCTTGAATATCTCCAGAGAAGGAGACTCTATGACCCCCTGGGCAACCTGTCCCAGTGCTCCCTCACAGTGAAGAAGTTCTTTCTCACATCGATGCGGATCCTCCTGTGGTCCAACTTGTGACCATTGTCCCTTGTGCTGTTCCCACAGGCCACTGACAAGAGGTTGGCCATCTCCCTTTGTCTCCCACACTTGAAATATTTATAAATATTGCTGAGATTCCCCTCTCAGCCTTCTTTTTTTCAAGGCTGAACAGCGCCAGCTCACTCAGCCTTCCCGCAGAAGAGAGATGCTCCAGGCCCTGAATCATCTTTGTGGCCCTTCGGTGGACTCTCTCCAGGAGATCCCTGTCTTTTTTGAGACCTTCAAATATGTGAGGTCTATTTTGGAGCCAATCGTGCTTCTTAAAAAAAAAAAAAAAATGTCTGAGATGCTAAATGTCACAATTTCAGAAAATTGACCAGGGTATTATACTTGTCCTCATCACATAAAGGACAAGTATTTGGGAGTAACCAGCTAGAATTCACCCTAATTTAGGTGGGACTGAAAATATTATGCCATGAATTTTTTGCTTCTGTTTCCACTTGAATATGTGCTCACATCACAAAGCATAACTACAGAAACTGCTTTGTGCTGGCAGGTTTCCTATTATCTGTGAGAGTGGTCAGCCAGTATTGATCTATTAGCTCATACCTGCATCCAGTTTGAGGCTGGTATACACATGGAGGGACAAGTTAAAATAATTTTTAATATCATGCTTATCAGAATATATGCAGATTTAGCATCTGCATTAGAGTAAAATCTGGTATAATGTATGATTTGTGCATCTACAGACAAGTAATTTGCATTCATTGTGGACAAATGATATAGTCCTATAAACACAAACACTGGAAAATTAACTTTTATAGGCTTTATGTCAAATTTCTCTCTCTGTCCTCTAGCCCATTGTGCATGTATTTGAGTGATGATAGAAATTAAACTCTCAAATAATCTCTGCAAATCTGAAAACTAATATTCCAATCTCTTTACATGACTTAGCTCCTTTTGATGTCTACTGATGCTACATATGCAGGAACTGCAAATTGAACTCCCACTGACACAAGTGTGAGCTCAGAGGATACAGAGAGAGCATAGTACTGGAGATGAGCTCTGCTGTGAAAGACCCAAGGGCAGATTTTTGATCTTTTGTATTACCTCTGTTTTGCTAAGCATAATTAATTTAATGCAGAAGGCTGCATGATCTCTGGGTTCCTCTTTTAAAAGAAAAGTCAAGCAGCTGTAAAGGTTACTACTCTAGTGCCTGGTTCTGAGAACTGAAAACTGCACCTCCTTTGATCTCAAATTTGAATGTGATATGATAGCCATAGTAACATCTAACTTTTTTTAAAATTTTTCAATATGTGAAAGCATACTTTACATTTAGAGACAGGTATCTGACCTTCCTTTATGGAAGTGTCAGAATCATATCTTCTGATAACCCCTCTCATTAAAGAATATCAGAGGCAGGTTGGCCTATTTTGTGCATAATTGGTTGTCTTTGGAAGAAGATCTATGAAAGCAATTTTTCTTAATCTATCAATTCATGCATATGAGGCAATTAAAATTATTCATGGTACTTGGTCACATCAAGGGCACAGATAAGAGCTGAATAAAACTCAGGGGGTAGGTTGAGTACACCTACATTTGCTCTCTAGACAGATATATGGGAAACAAACTATCTTGGTGTAAATTGGTTTGCTTTTTTAGTTTTCATTAAAGGTAGCTTAACTGACCTGAAAAATCAAGTGTAGCTCAGTGAATTAGACACTGTCATTGGATTTTACCCCCAAAAATGCAAGTTCATTTTTTCTTTCCCTGTAATCTTAACATAATAAATTGATAGTTTTTTTGATCTTACTTGCCTAGAAGAATTCTTGTGTGGTAGGTTATGAAAAGTTCTTTTGTTTACTGGCTCAAAAGCAAATTTCTGTTATGAAAAATTTAATTTTAATTTTTCATTTCAGCATCTGATAATAAAGACCTGCAAATCCAAATGTGTAAGTCCACATGTATGAGAAATCCACAGCAGTAGCTAATGTGTAGAGAATTGCCTAAACATGGACTGCATCTGATGATAGCTTGCTCTTTACTGATTTTTCTTCCAGTACTTGTACTTAGCGTAGTGCTGCTACTGATTGCTAGGATGAAACATTGAATTTATCTCTGAAAGTTTGAAGGCAATTCTGAAGATTGTAATCTAATGTGTGAAACTATTTGAACCATCAAAATGTTATATGAAGTTTCTCTGTTAAGTTTTTTTTAAGTTTTCATGTTTCATTCCAGCACATTCTGCAAACACAATTTTTGATATTTATGAAAAAACAGATTTAACAACGAATGCTAAGTCATTTAGACAGAGATGGGTAAAAGTTATTCAAAACTCTATAATCAGATCCATGTTAAATTACTTTTTTCTCCTTCTGATAAAATTGTGGTGCCAGTGTCCTCAGCAGTGATTTTACCACTGTCTTAATTATTGGCCAATGCTTCTCCTCTTGTGTATTTCCAAATGTCTGATCTCCTGTCCTCTTTTTCCTGATGGTTATAGCTTAATTCCTCTGACTACTCTTGCATGTATGGCCGAACTTTATAGGATTCCCAGATACCTGTTGGGTATTTAGCAAAGTCAGCTTATTGGAAATACACTGGAGAAATTATTTGAGATTAGCTCATCCTGCAATGCTGAGTAGGTATGTCAAAATACATAGTGTGTGCTGCTCAAGTTCAAACTGCCTGAGGTAGGCTTATATCTAATTTATGGCATGTAAGTATTTGTGGTTTAATACACACAGGAAGAGAGTGAAAAAACACATTTTTTCCTAATGGAAATAATTTTTAGAAAGAAAAGTGTGTTGTTCTCTGCTATATTTGCTCCTTCTCTCTATAGTCTCACATCAGTGTCAGATTGTTCAAGAGCTTTGGTTAGTGCAGGACAACATGTGTGTATGAGCTTTGAACTGGTGTGTGCATGAATTCCCCTCCTCCTGAAATATTCCCAGCCACACAAGAGTATTGGGTGCAGGGCCCAGGACTGGCAGAGCAGGTACACAGCGTGGGCAGCCTCTGCCAGACATTTATTTTTTCAATAAATAGGAATGAAAACTGAAAGCAATGACACTTAGGCCTTTTGTAGGTGAAATGGTCTCGTATGTATTTTAAAAATGGACAATCGCTTCTCAATATTTTCACTGACTAAATTCTTTTTATTTATTTAGGTAACATCTTGGTACAAGGAAAACATCAGAAATTATTTTCACAAGCAAAACTTGGGCTCATCCCTATTGGAAAATGAAGAGTTACTTCAAGAGCTTGAAGAAATGGAAGCCAAAGTGAAAGTAAGAACTATGACAATTGATGAAGCAATTAGAAGAATGAGTAGCAAAATGAAAACTCAGGCATATAATAGTCTTATATAGGAGAAGATACTTGGTATTTTTTTGTAATATTTCATATACATACTGTAGCTCTTGGCATGGTGAAAAGTTCTTTGTGGTAGATGTGCATAGAACACGGAGTGTTCACATAAAGGAGTAAGATAGTGGAAGTTCTGGTATTTGAAGTTTCACATGAAGCAAATGTATTCTTACATTAAGACAAACAAGGCAAATGATTTAAATTATTCAGAGGCTAATCTAAAAAGGAATTACAGGATTACCTTAGTTATTTGTCTGGGTTCAGAGAAGAAAGGAAAATGATTTATTATGTTCTCAAGCTGAGAATCTTATCTTCAACTTTGGCTCACTAAGAGGTGAAACCAGTAAAAACATTATCACCATATTATACAATAATCAAGACCAAAGTTAAAAACAAGGATTCATAATTGGAAAACCAAAAAACCTTCAAGCACCCCAAACATTAAATGGGCTCTCATACACCCCTCTTCCAAAGATATGAGAGTAAAGGAGAGACAGAAAAAGGAAATCATGTTTCAGTGGGCATATCTGCTTGCACTAATTAACTGCTTGCTGTTAAATTTCTTTCTGTATCAGAAGTGCCTGACATGGTAAAAAATATCTGCTAGCACCACTTTGTGGCCAATTAACTTTAGTGATGAAGAAAAGTAGCATTCTAAATTGTATTTTACCTAGTTTGCACCACTTTTCAGGACTGAACAATGCTGGAGTCTTCTGAAGAGTACTTCTTTTTGTGTTACAGTTCTGCATTCTTATTGGGTTTGAAGTAGCTATGATAGGTAATATCATGATCTAATGAGGCTTCAGGATGGTTCTTAATGACCAAATTGAATACCACTATTAATCAGTAGTATTAATTGCTACACTTATTAACATTAGCGTAAGGGTAGAGAATATTGTATTTACCTGCTTTCTTTTTCCCTGAGATCTCATAACTAATTCTTAGACTGAAAAAGCCTATTTATCTCCCAATAGATGTTTAATAACTAGATGAAATTATAGGTATTTCTACTTTTTTTTTTTCACCAGGCTTGTCCTGCATATTTTTGAATGAAAAGTTCAACACTTTTACTTACAATAGTTTTAATTCATCAGGTTTAAGAGTCGTGAAAAATATCTGATTAATCCAGGCACTTAGAGCTCGTTATCCTTGCCAAAAGATATAGTGAAAGCAAGTGTTTAAAAGACTTACCATTGAGAGGAAAGTAAGAACAGTGACGTGCTAAGGAGAGACGTTGAATATAGGCACATGAAATGCAATGTGTCTTTCATAGGTCAGAGGAATTCACAAATATTTCTTGACAAATTGAAAAGTCAAGGGTTTGTGTTTTGGTGAAAATGAGTAACATTTTCAGTGCTGACTGACAGATATTTATGAATTTAACATGTAGAAGAAGAACAGAAAAAAAAAAAAGTTTTTTTTCCACTGTGTTTGTACATCCTGTTGATAGAAAGCATAGGCTTTTTATGTGTGGAAACATTTCCTTATAAAGAGAAACCTGAAAATGAAATTGTTGCTAGCTATTTAATCAACAATTGAACCAATTTTGGGTATTGATCAAATAGGACACTAAATAAGTCTAACTGCATTTAATAGCATTGGAGAGTGTACAAGGTGGTAATGTTCATAGAATATGGTAAATTAAATGATTAGAATAAATTTGATTTTGAAAGGTTAGAGTAGCTTGCCACAATATAAACAAAGCAGTATTTAACCTCTGCTTTAAGATCACCTAAAAGCTACTATTGGTGCCTTGTGGCAAACAGATTTTTTTAATGTTATTACAGTGAAATCCTTTGATAGGAAATAATTTCACTAGAAGTTGAGTCATATTCTTACAGTTTGCCTTGTCTGCTACAATTATAATTCGTATGCTGTGATACACTGAAACAATTCAGAACTCTTTTTGTCCTTCTGTATCTGATTCTTAGCTAACTACAGAGAATTTCCCTTCTTTTTGCAGTAAAATATGCATTTTTCATTCTTGCATAAGATATTTTTTATTATTATGCATACTCATTTTTAATAATACGCTATTTATATATTTAACTGCACTTTCTTTGCCTTTTTTCAGGCAATTATTAGTACCAATTGAAAGTTCCCAACTACACTGTTATTTTCTAATTTTCATTAATGTCTACATGCTTAGGTCTGACCATGAAATGTATTTGGTACTAAGCATTCCAGCTGCAACTACTGGAAGATGATGACATTGTAATGCTTACACAATTAGATGTCAGGGGTCCACGTTTTATTCCTAAATAGGCCGATTAAGTGTGTGTATGGAGAGACCTCCTTACTTTTTTTTTTCACCAAGATAAATTCTTCAGATAAAAAGGAACAAATTCAGCACAGCAGAGTGTAATTATCCTCAAAATCCTCATTCTTGCTGAATATTACTTAGAGCAGACAAAGACAGGATTTTATGAAAGGGGAGTTGTGCATTAAATAATAAAGAGCAGGGTTTCACATAATTAAAAGTACTGGCAGAAGATTATACATGCAGATCTCAGAAGTGGTCATTATTTTAATTCAAACTATAAATAAAACTAACACATATAATTAGGAAATATCTTGCTATAGCTATTTTCTCTTTATTGGTAATAAATTTAAATGAAAAACAAACAAGCAAAAAAGCTTTTTTGTGCCCTAGATTTATCTCTTTCTTTCAGTAAGAAGCTGCAAGTGTTCAGCTGAAGTCCTCAAAATAACACTTAAATGAGGAGGGGGTTTTAAGTGTTTTCTTAGGAAGTAGTGCAATTTCATTGCAGGATATTTCAAAATAGTGGTATTTTTTATAAGCATGCAACAAAATAAAATGGGTGGTGCCCTGGACTTCTGGCACTTGTTTGTGGACAATCCCTGAGAAGGCTTTCCTTAAGGGTTCCCTTATAGCAGGAAAGGAGTGTGAACATGAGTGGTGCTGGTTTGCTTCTTTGTAGGCATGCAGGGCAGGTATCTTGAAGCATAACTGGTATCTGGTTGTGGAATTCTGAGATTCTGGCACATCTTTCTTTTTTAAAATAAAACGAAGGTAAATCTGTTGAAATATATGGAACCTCTTAAATTGTTGTTGAAACATTTGAATACTATTGAATTTAATACTAGCTTTTTTTTTTTTAACTGGTAATACTATAATAGAAATTCAAAGCAGAAGTAGATTAACATGAAATGCTAAATAAGACATCAATGCAGGCTATAGATCTTTATAGCTGCTTAGGTCTTTCATGGCAGAAAGGTCAAGAGTATTCACGGCAGTGAAAAAAATGACTTGCAGACACAACAGGATTGTTATTGTTTTCCTTTCCTATTAATCCGACTTTCAACACAAAGGAATATGTTTCACAGTACAGAAAAAAGGTACTGATCAAATAGTCTATAATCTGAGACATTTCTATTACTTTGGTGAAGGTGTTAGTTCTTACATGTTTATTAGTGTGAAACCATTTTAAAGTTTTCCTCAAAAAGCTTACTTAATACCTAAATAAGCTGTAATATCCTTTTAAAATTATTGTGATTTAATTAAATTTTGCTTGTTGAAATCTTGTTTAGAATCTCACTTATATAACATGTGCATAACTTCTTTTCCACTCAACCTTGCTAAAATATTTGTAATGAATATTGGGAAAACTTCCAGAACATTGTCTTTTATTAGTAGTAAGTAGACTAAAAAGAAACAACCAGTGTGAGGCAACCACGCTGAAAATAAAAGGACCTGTCCTGTAACCTTGTTGTGCCATATGCGTCTCAGAATGTTTTCCTGAAAAAAAAGTCTGTCTTTAGACAGACTTTTAGACTTATTTTTCAGTCCGCTTTACAAGACGTTTGATAAAAATCTGTGAATGAAATGATAAATTTCAGAAAGGTTATTCTCTTATTTAATTCATTGCCAGAAAAAGTGGAGGAAATATGCTATCTAGGGCATGGGAAATTGCAGTATAGTATCAGATGCTGCTTTTGTTTTGAACATCTTAATGCACCGATTTTGAGTGTTGACAAGCACAGAAGGGATAAAGTACACTCTATGGCAATTTTAGTATTTTCTAGTTTTTGTAAAACAATCCTAAACACCAAAGTAGTAGTTGCAAGAAATGGGCTGCAGGGGGGCACACTCTTCACCACGGTATTCTCCACAAGCCACAGGGAATCTTCTCTCAGTGTCTTTTCCTCCTCCCACCCCTTCACTGACCTTGGTGTCTGCAAAGTTTCTTACATCTTCTCACTCCCTTCTCTGGTGGCAAAATGTGGCTGTTTGCATTTTTTTATCTCTAAAATGTGATTCACAGAGGCCTGAAACCAGCACTGATTAGCCTGGCTGGCCTTTTTGCAACAGGGTTTGGGAGTTTGGCCTTGGAAGCCCAGCTGGCATTTGCTTTGTTAGACCCTTAAACTTTCTCGCCACTTAAAGAAGCCACATTGCAAAACACAGAAATGCAAATCAGTTCAGTATGGACAGTTGAAAACAGAAACAGGAGTCAAATAGAGAATGGTTCTCGTTAGCTAAATATGCTTGTAAGTGGTGCAATGACCCTTGCAAGACAAGATACCCCTACTCAAACTTGTACTGATTCAACTTAATCCATTTTAAAGTACTTTCATTTTAAAGTAAAGTTGCAGTAACATTCCTGACTGGCTTGAAATTATGAAGTAGGATCCTCCTTTTTAAAGCATCTCTTTAATCTGTGGTGCCACTAGGAAGGTTCCTGGTCAAATGTGCTTTGAATAGACTTGTGGTTTTGTGTAGGATATCAGAAAACATGTAGCATGGACAGTGTCAAGGGTGATAGCACACCTCATTGTAAGGGGGAGTTGCTAGATTCAATTGATTACCAAACTGCTGTCAGCAGAAATTGTCTCACTGCAAGTAGCTACTATCAAGACAATATTTTAACTTGGTCTTGATTAAATAGTTGGATTTAATGGGCTGTGATCTTACACATTAGATGCTACTTGTCTTTACATTATCCATACTATTTTGGATAGTAATTGTTAGTAACTGCCTCTTCTGCCTGTGACAGACAAAAAATACAGAATGCCACCACTGAAAACTGTCACTAAAGCCATAACTTGTTGAGAAATCCAAAGCTCCCCTCTCCCCAGTAGGAATAATCTTTTAAATGGTGATACTTTCAGGCTTATAAATGTGATGTTTTCCAGAATTTATATTATTATTATTGTGCAAGTATATTACTTTGCTGTGTGTAGCTGATTAAATAGAGTTTTTCCTGTTAGGAATGGAATTCCACTGTGGAACAACTGGAAGCTGAAGCGCTTAAGATCTTGCTTTCAGAGGACTATACAGAGAAGGAACATCTAAAGCTTTCAAACCAAAAAATGTCCCTGTTGCAAGAAGAAGTGTGCTTCCACATGGAACAAAGGAAAGCCCTCCTACAAGAAGCCAATGACTTTTTTCATTATGCTGTAAAGGTTGGTAAGAAGCTAAGTCTGTGATTATAACCTGATAACACAACTCTCTGTACTCTTGAGGGTTGATAACACATGGGGTTATGCAAACAGAGTTTTCTAAACAATTTGGAATGGAAAATTGTAAATCTGATTACCCTTTAATAGGACCTTTCACCTCAAATATATATCCAAAATGGCAAATGCATTTAAAAAGAATTTTAAAAATATATATCAAAAACATTCAGTTTCCAAAATAAGGCATGTAGAAAATATTTTAAAGTGTTTAAAAGTCTTTATATATTAAAAAAATCACTATATATTTAAACTGCTATATTTAATATTTAATATTTAATTGCTACTCTGTAATGTCATAGCATTTGAAAAAGAATTGTAAGATCTTAAGCCTTGAGCTGGTAAGAATATAAAAAATAACCTAATCTGCATAAGACTTACATGATGACTAGTCTAAAACAACTTCAGAAGATGACTGAAGAAAATAAATCTGCTATTTTTGTTTTGGGACAGGTTTTTGAAGTGTAAGTCTAAAAAAATATTCTTTTGATGCACAGCTTAAATTCTAGAAAGAAAAAATATTAAAGTAGGATGTAATAAAAATTAATGAATAAATTTATGAAAATCATTTTTTCAAGTAGTCTTTTTGCTTTTTTAAGGCATATTGTTTGCAGACCATTATAGAAGCTTTAGCAAAAAAAAAAAAAAAAAGAGAAATTAAAANCTACCTTGTATAATTTTACTTGTTTCTACCTCTCTATTTTTCATTTTTTTTAATGCTCAAAATTTCTAAAAGTCTTTCTGGTTTTTGGTTTTTTTTTTTTTTTTTTTTTTTTTTTTGTTGAGCGCCGGGTGGGGCTGTATTCACATTTATGTTCGACCTGTACTGTGTTCCTTAGGTGTTGTTTTAATGTGTTTTAATTGTTTGCAGACCCTACAAAGAGGGTGCAGAGAGGTGGGGGGGTACTCTCTTCTCTTGGGTAACAAGCAATAGGACAAGAGTAAATGGCTGACCAAAATCTCCCCTGGTGCAGTTTGTAGATATCAGGAATAATTTCTTTACTAAAAGAGTTGTTAGGCATTGGAACAGTTTGCCCAGGAAAAGGGAGGAGTCACCATCCCTGGAGGTATTTAATAGGTACATAGATGATGTGCTGAAGGACATCATCTAGAGGTGGACTAGGCAGGGTTAAAAGTCTCTTCCAACCCAAGTGATTCTATGATTGTATGAACTCCAGGACATATATGCCTCCTTCTGCTAGAAGAAATTCTAGATGCTGGGGTTTTTGATCCTGTGTGCTATTGCAAAATTAAAAATAGTTCGAGATTTTATAGATTGTTATTAGCTTTAAAGTGAATGTACAGGTGGGACTTTAGCAGTGGAGCATTCTTGGCATGGAGCTGCGGGGATTGCATTGCAGACCTCATATAATCCCCAGCGAAACTTTCTGAAACTTCTGGACTCTTTTTCCTTTTTATGGAATTTTCAGGTTTGCATATTTTGTTAGTCAATGATTTTGTGAAGATACATTCAATATTGATAGAAATGAATACCTAAATAGAGGCCCATGTTGCTGAGAAGAATCATTGCTTTACTTTCTTTCGATTTTGGTGATTAGAAAAGCACGAGGAACTTCAGAGAAACTACAGAGAAACAGGATTTTGAAAACTGTGGAGACATGACAGTAGAGAAGCAGAGGATATACTGAGGTATTACATCCTCTATTTCCATGGGAAATCTCAGAACTGTTACTGCATGAGGAAGACAGACTGAACTAAAATAAAACTAAAGCAAAATCAAAGTTTTACATTTTAAGAAAGAACCACAACAAAATTCCCTGTTCATGTTTTGTATGCAGGCAATCACAAAACCTATGACTAGAAAAAGTGTATTACATATGGAAAAAGTGTATTACATATGGATCCATCTGATATGTATTACATATCAGATGGATCCATATGTAATACACTTTTTCCATATGTATTACATATCAGATGGATCACAGTCATGAAGAATGGTCAAGGTAACCATTAACAAGGAAAGTTAGAAATATTAAGATCATTTTTGAAGGACATCTGGATTAATAGCAAAAAATGCCCAGAATGGCTCAGGAAAGAGGGATATTTCTGCTCACAGGAGTTATGCCCATGTTATCTTCAGCATGTTGGCATTCCTTTTAATTACAGCTTGTGAGGTTTGTCATTTTTGCTAACTATTGGTTTCCGTTACTGATCTTCCATGCTGAATTAAAAAAACCCACAACCAAGCCCTGTTATTAGCATTTAGATCACTAATTATAACTCTCTTGCATCTTTAACTTGTGAATATATGTTGCAAAGTATATTTGTGATATCAGCTGATAGATCAAGTGATACACTTTCTCTATGCATCTGTGGTTCCAGAGAATAAACTGATACAAGTCTAGATGTGATGCTTTCTTCCTGTTGTCTATGCCATAATATGCTTATGGTATAAAAATGATCAGACATATACAGAGATATACTTCTTGAAAAGCATCTGTGCAGAAGGCTGACTTTGTGTGGTTTGTTTAGTATTGACTTGGTTGAGCTCTCGAGAGTCTGAATTTATGGCTCTGCTATTCTAAGCAGAATAATAGGGGTATCGAACAACTGATGACTGTAGTGGTTATGAAGGAAAAAGTCAATCTAGATAATATCTTGCAGTAATAAAGCTTCTTACTTGCAACTGAAATTGAATATGAGGAAACAAATCTTTGCTATTGCTTTCCTGTTATTTTTTTGCAAGGCTCAAGACATTTGCTGCTCACCTAGTTAAATATGCTAACTACTAATTCAGTAAGTCTGGGGGAGCTTAACTCCTCTGAAATGCTTAAAATTCCATAATGACTCTTGAACACTTTATAACTTTCCTATGACTTAAATTTTCTTTGTATGGTCAGGATATTTTTAAAGAGCAATGGATTTTTTTTGACTGTAAGTCTGCAAAATTATTTACTGAACTAAAGTTTAGAGTATATCTAGAGATTTTCAAAGTCAGAATATAAATTTGGTACTGTACAAACAGTTGATTTCCTTCTAAAAATATGTACTGATTTTATAGTTAGAAATTAATTATATTAGACATTTACTGCTTTACTTATTGAGAATATTATGTTTTCCTGGTGTTCAGAGCAACAACAAAATAATCTAAGAGAATGGAATGCTAATGTTATGATGCTAACTATGCACAGTAGGTTTGGGCACATTTCTGTTTCATCAATTTTGGGTACTTACTAACTTTAATAATAGAGTATGACAAGCATTTAGAATACTTTTGCTTTCCTCTGGTATTTAATGAAAAACTTCTGCTTGCACTAAAAGAAGACAGTGAATAGGTAGAGCAAAACGAAAACTTGTTCTGTGCAAAATGGAAGGCTACCATTTTAATAAAAATATTTGTAATCAAAATTGAGTGCTAATAATATTGATATTTTTAAAGCACTTGGAGTGCTGATGTGCTGCACTCTTATTAGTTTGGTATGTCACATCGGTCTGTTGCTGAAAAAATAGAATATTTAAATTCAAAGAGTAATCATAACTTTGCATGCCTATGCTTACATTAACTTTTGTTGAAAAAAGTATGTGTTCTTCTGTCACCTGAAATTCAATATCATGCCCTAAATTGAAATACTGCACATAATTTCTGGAGAAATTTTTAATCTTGCATCTCCATTGAACACCTATTTATGTAAAATAATATACATGCACATTTTAAATAAAAATATTAACAACAGGTTTTATTTTTTTTTTTTACTTTTTAGGTACTCGATGGTCTTGAAGGTATTAAGAATTACCTTAAAATTAATTCAGAAGGATTAAATCTGTCTATCTTTAAAATGAAATATGAAGAATTACAGGAAACGATTAAAGGCCACACAGTGACTATGTTGCAAAAGGGACAATCTTTAGTTAGTAAAGGAGATTCTCACAGGTACTCTCTCCAGTTTTTAATATTTCTGAATTTTTATTTTTTATTTTTTTTTACTGCATTTCTCTGTATCTACCTGTTGCTTAATAACTCGACTTATTAGAATCAGACTGTATTTTGAGCCAATGTAGTTAATTATGTATGTAAGCAATTAAATGACCTGAAGCTCAAAGGTTGGGCAATACTTATCACTTGGTAGTTATAAAAGCT
Organism: Heliornis fulica; assembly: GCA_013399135.1. Lineage (NCBI taxonomy): Eukaryota > Metazoa > Chordata > Aves > Gruiformes > Heliornithidae > Heliornis > Heliornis fulica. The sequence continues at coordinate 1,395,241 of VXBZ01010782.1, forward strand.
AATCTCTTTAACAAAAATCTTTAGGAATACTACATGCTACTTGCAAGAGTGATGGTGAAACATTGGAATTGGTATGTTAGGGCAGTCTTCCGAAACAATACTTTAGTTAAAACATTTTAGTATTTGAAAATTAAATGTGTATTAAATTTAAGTATCAATGGCTATGAACACTCCCTGCTGCCTAGTGCAATCCTTTTAGACCTTTTGAATGTCATCATTAAAACAATTATAGTGGGATTTGATGCAACACAAAAAATACAGGTGTTAAGTCACATCTATGTTCTTTTGCTTAACTTATGTATATCCTTTGGGAGACACCCATAGTGTCAGCACTTTCTGTCCACAAATGTGGTAAGGTGCTATATTCTATCCTTAAATGCTGGCCAGTGTTTAGTCCTGTGATTAACACATACTTCCCATTTCTTCTAACAAGACTGGAAATCACAAGGGACATGGACAGTCACTCATTTGAAGAGTATGGATGTGAAAAGGTTTAGATATCTTTTTCAGAAAGCTGCTTTGCTATAAGAGAGACTCAAGAAAGTATAATCTGACAGGGAGATAGGTAGCTATTAAGTGTTTGCAGTCTGGTAGAATTCCTGAATTGTATGTGATAACTTCTTTGCAATTTGAGGACTGCTTCAAGTATTCAGGTTGTGAATTGCTTCCCTGATATTAAATGTTTTAAGTTGTAAGGCAAGCATTGTAAATTGATGTTGGCTTTTCTCCTGTTGAAACAGCATCTTTAAAGAAATGTTGACTTAGGATACATATGACATCCTCTTTTCTGCTACTGTAAAAAGCACTGAAATATTTGAAAGTCCAAAGAAAACATTCTTTTTAAAGTAGAATTGATATGCCATATATTTGTACTCTTTTTAGGCTGTTCCATTTGTTGTTTTAGTCTTTAAATGGTATAACTAAAGTAAGAATTATTTGTGAAATGAGGTATTTCTAACTTACCCACTGGTCATAAATTGTTTGGAAATGTCATTCTTGTGTTCTGCTTACTATTTTTGTTTGGATTCATTTTCATATTTCTCTTGGTTATTTTTCTTTTAAGAATCGCTGTTCAAAATTCCTAAGTTATCTTTCATATAAATCAACAGAAAAGGTGTTTTAAAAAAAAAAAAAAGTGGATTCTTATTGTTGAGCAAACATGAGAAATAACAGCAGTTCTTCATTTCCATTTTAGTTCTCGGGTGACAGGAATTCAGAAAATGATGGAGTATGTTAAAACAAAAGTAGATCAATTAACTAGGCAGTGTCCGGATTATAAAGAATTTACTTTGAAGAAACAACAAAAGACTGCATCACTTGAAGATCACCTAAGTAAGGTACATAATATGTCATCTTCTTAATGCATTCATGAACAGTGCACTGCATTTACATAATTTAGCTGTCTGAATATTAAAGTTGAGTCAAGTACAAATAACATATTGGTTCATTAGCACAACGTTATAGCTATAATGCTGAAGGCTGTTATCAGTACAAATGAACCTTAAGCTGTTCTGAAAAATGCAGCTGTTTCCATGGGAACATTTACCGGTGATCTTCAATAAAACATGGATTTACTTAGATAATGAGCTATTATAATTTGTTCTTTAGGAAAAGAAGTGTGCAATCAGGACTGTGACATGCACGCAGGTTTCCTACACTGTTTGCATGTCTTCTATTTCACTTGGCTGGATAAAAATAGAAGTATGGCAAAACTGAGGGTTAATAAGCATGGTGACTGTGAATCACAGCAAATTGTCAGAAAGGCTGAAGGAGACTAGATTCTGTTCATTATTAAAATCCAATTTATTCATTGATATACTGATGAATCAAGGACTTCACAGTTGTTATTAAGTTTTGACTGTTCTGTAGTACTAAAGACCTTTTTAAAGACTGGCTAGAGATGGGACAGACACATGGCTCCTAAATAGGGTTCTATGTGTAAATTCAAATTTAAAAATATAATCTTTTAATAAGGTTCATATGAAGGAAATCCCAGAGTGTTCCAATCTTCTGCTAATGCAAAATATCCCAAAGAATCTAGTGCTAAATTCAACTGTCCAGGGCTTCATCTAACAAAGGTTGAACCTCATCAGCTGGCACTTCTTAAAATATATGGTACGTGTGGATTCACATGTCTAATAATAACTATGCATAGTATAGTATCATCTGCCTTGGTGCTTCATAATCTGGTTTTTTGCCATCATGCATACATAACATCTTATGGAAACAATGAAATGGAGTTATGTTCATGAATCTGCACAAAACCAGGTCTCTTGGCAGAGAAGTTTAAATGCGCTTTTTGGAAAAAAAAAAACCAAAACAAACAAACAACCCAAACCACAAATGGAGCATAATAAAAGTATTTATTCTAAGGCTATAATATCTAGATTATAATGTGGTTATTATAATTGACTTATTGAAATACCAAGCCCAGGATACTTAGGGTAAAGGAAAGCACTATCAACAAAATGTGAGAAAACAGGAGGGTTTTTTTCTGAACCATACCTGACAGAATTGTCTTGGGAGAAACAGTAGTATTTTCTTCCTTAATAATTTAATTCCTGAAATTCTCTGATTATACAAAATATATAAACCAACAGCAGACAAATGTTACTTCATTTTTCTATACAAAGCTGTGTTTTATATTGGTCTTACACTGTCTATTGCACAAATTAACTATATAAATAATGCTTTCAAATCTAGGTATCACAGTCGATTAAAAAAATCACCCCAATGATTGCAGTTGGTACGGAGATTGGCTCATATCTGTCTGAGTCAGAAAAAGTTTTGAGCGAACATCTTGAACTGGCTAAACAAACAAAGGTAAAAAGAAGCTTTTATAATATTGAGTTCTTTTAGAAACAAGTGCATGCTGTAAGTCTAAATGAGGTGAGAGGCTGAGTTTCTTATGTATTATTTGAAAGTAAGTCTATGCTTTAGTTTAAAACTGTAGTTAAAGAACAAAACCACAGATAACTTGATAAGTCAGTCCTCCTTATGGCACTGGGTATCCTCACTATCTCTATCTCACAGTGTTATTCCTGCCTCAAGATCCCACTATCAATACTTGATAGAAGACTTCAAATGCAGATTGCTGCTCCTATCTGAGGCAAAAAGTTTAAAAATTTAGACAGAGGTACAGAAAACTCTTCTTGTGGTTTAGTATGCCAAATAAATGGATGAATCACAAAAAAAAAAAAAAAAAAAAAAAAAAAAAAAAGTCGTTCCCAGGTGGAGAAACCTTGTAGGGGGCTGTAAAGCTGCCATCAGATATCCATTGGTCACGTTGGGAATGCAGCCATGGTACTGCAGCACTCTGCTCTGTAACACAGATGAAAGGCTATTTTTGTGTCACACTCAAGGCCTTTCCAGCTCCCATAGCAGCACTGCCTTATCTGAAAGTGGTTTAAACCCAGTTTAATCTTCTCCATGGTCTTAACACTGGTGCTTATTTTGGCTAAGCTGAACCACATTGCAGTATATATTTTGGGATGTACGGTGTTCTGAAAACTCCATTGCTCCTATGGAGTTCTTTTTTGTTTCAGCCAACAGTGTATGGAACCCAAGAGCTGGATCTACACAGAGCCAATGGTAATAAAAGAATCACTTCAAGGAAACATAATTAAATTTATAGAAATTCTGGATAATATATAACAAGATTATTAAAAGTTCAGGAGATGAACAAGAGCCCTGTTCTGTTCTGCAAGAATGTAAAATAGTTTTAGTGTCTTTTCTACCAAATTTTTGCATTTCAGGGTGCTACCTTTTTTTTTTTGTTGCAGAATACAATCTGTCCTGACAGACCGCAACCACTCCTGCTTATTCTTTCTGTGGTCTCTTGGCTGAATGCCAGAAGTAGATATGCTAAGTGGTACTGAATTAAATATATAACAGTAGATAAGCACATAGACATAGATACATTAAGCTATAAGTTAAGATAGTGAATCTGAAAACCAGAATCCCAGCTGAATCATGGAAAATGTTAGCATCTCAATTTTTGCTCAGCCAGCATACTGTGACTTTCATCTGAGTCTTAGCAGTGGATGCAGTAACAGATACTACCCACTACTTGATCTCCATCTATTTCTGCAGATTTGCTGCATGCAAGAACATTGGTTTGGGTTGAATGCAAGGCAGTCTTTCTTGATGAGTAGGGATTACTCTGGAGCTAGGAAGCAATTCAAGAAAGAAGGTATGAGAGGAACTAAGATTCAAAGGCAAAGGGGTGCAAGGACAGGCCTTAAAATAATTCCTGAGTTCCACGAGAATTGCGTGTCAGACTAGCAGTTAAGAAATAGTCAGGAGGACCAGTTCAGAAAATCGGGCTATACTTTTTAATAAAGGAATTGTATCAGTTCTGCTGCTGGTGTTCACCTATGGAACACTTCTGTTGTTTTCATTGTTACACTGTGAAGTGGTTCAATCCGAATAATGAGATTCCTATTTTTCCCCATTTAAATAGCTATTTTAATAACTACAGCCATAGTTTTTAGTGTCAAAATGTTATGGGAAAGTAATGATTATTTTTCAGCAAATAATGTCTCTTATGAGCCCTTCAACTAATTAATTGAATTATACATAAAGAAAGCAATTCTAGTGAAAATTATTGATGTTACATCAATATTCCAGTATTCGAAGGTCCTTTTCAGTCATTACACTTACTGCTCTATGCTTGTACTCTCAAAGGAAACATCATATGAACTGGAAGCAGCGAAGAGAATCATCAAAGATATGGAAGAGTTTGAATCTGAGCAAGCGGCAGCTTTTTCTAGCAGAACTGACCTTCTGAATGAAGAACTGAAAAAAATTGAAAAAAATATTAGTTCAAAACTAGAAATTCTAGAAACTTACGTGGCCTTTTTAAAGTCAGTAATGGAGGTACAGATTATGTATTTATTCTCTGGACTAAAAATTTTGCAAGTGAGAAATGTGCTTTTATCTAGCTGAGATAAATCCTGTAAATGCTGTGCCATGGAAGCACTGCAAGTCTTTGTAAGCGCCTTTCTACTTTAAAGGAGATCTGTCTTATCAGGGCAAGGAGCCCTGATCATTCAACTTGCATCAACATAATGATTATTCTATGTATGGAAGTACTGAATTATTACTATTTCTCCTGTGAACATGTTCGCGCTTGTTATATACATGTTTACATGCCTGTTCGGACTCTTAAATTTACTGATTTTTGCTTCATATAATTTTAAAAATGTTTCACTTCAGATGACAATAAAGATATTAATCATTGACTTGCACTACTTTCACTGAACTGCTAATTCATGTGAAAGAATTTAAAAACTAAACCACCCCTAAGCTGAAATCATAATCAACCCAATATCAAGATAATTTGGGTAGCTGTGCTAATGATGCCTAGGGCAGTTATTTTCCATTCAATATAATGCTTGTTTTAAGATTTTAAAACCTTGTTCTTTTATACTTAGAAAGAAATTGAAGACACTGAGGAACTGATCAGATAAAAATCAGCAATAGGATTTATTTACTTGAAGACAAATTGCAAAAAAAAAGTATTGCTTCTACTTCCAATTATTAACTTTGGTTATTTCACATTGAAAAGACCTGTAAAAATCATTGCATTGATTCACTGGTATACAATATCCATTTAATGTTATGTGACATCAACTGAACAAACTACCACCACCTATCTGCTTATAACCTACTAGTTTACAACATATTTAAACCTTTTAGTTATTTAACATTTGTATAGATTTTAGAAAGGGTGGTATAACTTAAAACCTGGAAAAATTTAGAGGCTAAAATTATATTTTATCATGTTTATACACCTTCTGATTATAGCAGCTGAACATTTGTGTTTTGATGCATATTTTATGTCTTTCTCTAGGTGAATGATGATATTCAAAAGCTGAAAGAATGCTGTAAATCAGAACCACTTCAGACAAACAGGGAGGCTGAAAATAAAATTGCTGTGGACTCAGTTAATATTCAGTGGCAAAAGGCTATAAAGAAGATTTTTTCCACCCAAAACATAGGTTGCAATTTTCTTAATTTAGTAAATATGGTGAGTATAATCTGATAAGCCATGTTTGTCTGTGATGGGGTCTAATCCTAATTCTTTGATTGATAGTAATTTCACCAGTAACTAGATTTAAAGGCACTAATGCTTCTAATACTCTTAAACATACAAGTATCGAGTGCTAATGGCACTATAATTAACGTTAAAAAATTACTGATCTACAATGATAGAGCCCTTAAAAAATGATCCAGTACAAGCAGACTAATAATACAATACAATATAATAGCCTGCACATCTCTGTTTTGTTCATGGAAAGCAGTATATAATCAAGTATAGTATAAAGTTTATTTTACTTCCACTAAGAGGCAGTCTTTACTAATTGCGTGTATGAAGCTCTTCTAAAGAAATGTGTGCTAGAGCTACTTCCTTACAGATCATCTGCTCCTGGTATCTCTCCATTCTGCCTCAGCATCCCTATCTGATGTTGCAGCACCTCCTTCATGAGATGATCATTTGAGAGGCGCAGTCACGCCCTAAGCCACTCCTCCTACAGTGATCCCAATTAACCGAACAGCCTGGATACCCAGCTGTTCTTTCTGTTTTTATAGGACAGGCAAGAAAGCAGTCACAATAGGGTGAGAAGGGGGAGTTGGTGTTGGTAACATGCTGTCGATAACAGCAGCATGTGATGAGCTGGAAAAAAACTGCTTAAGGATGGAAAGTCCCCAGGCATTTAGTGTGGGCTAAAGTGTGTGCTGTCACAGCTGAATGCAGCCAGGCGCAGATAAGACAGTGTAAGGGCAAGCTGAATATGCGCGAATAGGAGAGTGCACTGCAGTCACTTGAAGTCTAAACATATCATCAGATATGATTTCTGACCTGCAAGTGTATTGCCACTGTGTTTTCTGCTACTCAGTTCCCATGATATTCTTAGGTTGTAACTTTTCAGTGTCTGGAAGGAAGATAGGGATCACATAAGCAATTTATGAACACAACTGTTCTGAAAAGGAAAATTCTGAATTGGGAAAGCAGAAACAGCATTACCCAGTTTTCTGGTGGTTCTGATATGGGTTCTGCTAAAAAGAAGAAAAAGCACCAAATGTTCAGAAGCTAAATACTTTATCCCTCCTGTGCTTTGATGTTGCTTTAGTTACCAGCACAGAGGAGTGGTCTTTTCTTCCACTTCACTTCCAGTTGCTGTTCCCCAAAAGCCATATTGAATGCCTATTCAGAAATTATTTTTTACAAGTGTTAAACAGCTATACTAGAATAGTTGGGTTTTATTAAATTGTGTTGAGATTATAGTGCTACGACGTCTTAATTGTATTTTATAAAAACATATGCAGGGAAAAAAAAAAGTTTCTGTTTATTTCCCAGGTAAATGAGAGTTTAATATTAAAAATAGAAAAATCTGTCCGAGCAACAGAAGATATCATTGTTAATCTCAGTAAAGAAAAGAAAGAGTTGACTGACCTTTGGCCAATCTGGAATTTTAAAATTATTCAAGCAAAACCTGTCAAGCAACAGTATCGGATATTTAAAGAACAACTTAAAACTGTAAGTAAAACAACTAGGAAGAAAACAACTGTGGCAAATATTTCCAGATTGTGACTAGTTTGTGACTCTCTCATCAACTATTATAGGTACCATTGAAGAGAGAATCAGTGAAATACTTCACAGCCTATTCTGCCATTCAGATAGTAACCAAGAAACATGAAATGCCATTGATCTTTTTTCCCTTAGTCAAAAACATACAAGTCTAAGTTTGAATAAAATCTATATGTTAACCAACAATATTTTAGGTTTTTTGTGATTTTATTGTTTGGGTTTTTTTTAATGGTTACTAAACTAAACTCTGTCCTAAGAGTTACTACACTCAAGCCCTACCATGTTCATAAGGAAAAGGGGTTGAAACCTCTTTGGAACAGAGACAGTGCAGTGTTCCTTGATAGCATCACTAGCTGGACTAGGAGCAGAACCAGAGGTTTGTAGTCATTTTTTATCTTGTGTAATTTATCACTAAACCATGACATTATCAGAGAAAATACTCCATGTGTATTAGTCTTTTGATCACAGTGTCTGAATTGTTTTGTGCACTGTCTTAAAGGTTTCCTATGACCCTTGTCATTACTAAAGACAGAAATGTTTATAGTTTAAAAAATGTAATTATTCAACTTGAGAATATATCTCTTTTCTAGTAATCTCTCAATGAAATTTACTGATAGTATTTGTGTGTCCGATTTGGGGAATTTGTTTCAAATTAGATGTATTGAAATATTTTTAATTATTTACTACAGATACAAACACTGAACTCTGATTATCTTTTAGACTACCCATGGATTAGAGGTTCTTCAAGAGGCACTCCAGCTTGCAGCAACAGTTGACCTTGAAAATGACTTTTTTGTTGTTTTGGAACTACAGGAAAAGCTCAACCAAATGAAACCACAGTATCAGGTGAGAAAAGAAGCTAGTAAATTGTGAAGTGGATCAAAAGTTCTTTTTGGTACAGTAAAGATTCATGTTCACATTGAACCCAGACAGAGTATCTGGTGTCTCAGTGTTTTAGTTTTACGTTACTTTTCCTGAATGAAGGGTTTGTGTGTGTTCATAAGGTAAGGGAGAGATTTTACATTCAGTGTCCAAAGAATATCTTGCATAATATCAGCTGCTTATTCAAGTGACATACAAGCATTAGAGTGGTGGAGGTACAAGGAGAGTACCAGTTTTGTGCTATTGAGTTAGAGCTAGTCAGGGCATGATATGTGTCATACTAAGATTTCCACCTCCTCTGAACAATATCTGAGAGTTTAAGCAATTCTACTTTGCTCTCCCCTCCAAGTCCACTGCCACTCCCCTCTAAGTCAGTTTGACTTGTTTTGGTTCAAGGCTCTTTCCAGTGATAGCTTAAATTCAGGTCTAGCAAAATCTTGTTTTAAAAAGCATGCATTTATTTTTCCCTGAGGCAATTTACTATTGTTAGGTTGTTATTTTATCAAATGTAAGGGAAAGCTTGAAAATATTTGCATTTTGAGTAACTTCTGCTTTTCTGTTAGCAACTGAATGCTCAGCTGGTATACCTGATAAAATTCTTAACATTGCCAAGCCAGAAAGAATTCCCTGTGAAAGAGAATTCTGAGAGAATAAGTGAGCTGATTCATCTCCATCAAATGGTAGAGGATACGATGACAGAATATGATGAGATTTTCAACAAGACAGTCAAATTCCATCACATAAAAAAAAAAGTGAGTATAATATTTTAAAATATACCTTCTTTCCACTGCAGTTAAAACCTTTTGTTTTCAGTCCCTGTTGTCTTTTAGCTGTTACCCTGACCCCTGCCAATCAAACAGCATTAACCCACCTGGTCATCAGAATTAAAATTTTGCCTCTAAACCTGCATAAAATTAGGAGAATTTTAAAATTCAGATCTGAAGCCAAATTTAATTACTTAAACCCACATCAGTGAAGTTTAGGATAATACTTAATGGGCAAGGAAGGCATTGTAAGCTTCCTTTCACACTATTTTAAACACATGCTGATTTTCATTTTAACATACTCCAGCTGGAAAGCCTATCAAAATCAGGAGAACTGGATATTCCTGAAATACGTGAGGACCTAGAAAATTTGAACCATGTGGAAGCCTGCCTTGTGAACGCTCAGGAGAAACATGCACATATCAGAAAGCTATACAAACTGCTTATTAACCAGGGAGTGGATATCTTGTCTGCAGTACAGCAACCTGTAAGTAGATTTGTAAGAATAAATCTAGGAATGTTGGAAAAATTTGTGAAACAAATTCAGTCTTTATGACTGAATTCTAAATGTACAAAAATATAATGATACTCTGAGATAATAAATACAGAGCTTTAAGATCCTTTTAAAAGAAAGCAAAACATAATATTTAAATCAGTTGATAATATTTAGATTTCTGCTTTTAGTAGTTTGCAGATATACAGCCATCAAATTACATGAGCCATCTAGGATTGATGAAATTTACTCTTTTTTTTTTTTTTTCCAAAAGTGATTTCACTTTCTTTGAAATATTTTTTATTTTGTAATGATTTGTGAACAGATCATACTCTGGAAATAAGGAGGAAATTAAACTTAAAATATCATTCCTTTGGGGAAAAAAACCAGTGCATGACACTCTTTTCTTTAGAATTTGTGCAGTTCAAGGCCCTGTTGGTGATTTCTGGAATACCACATCTATATATTCGACCCTTCCTACATTGTAAAGGTTGCTTTGCATATTTATTCTCCTATAAAGAAAGGATAGCAGAAGAATAAAAAAGATATTTAACAACAGTGTTACCATATTTGTGGATTCCAGACTGATTTGCATAGCAAAATGGATATAATTTTAGAAAGGAGTTATTTATTCAGGGAAAGATTGTCATTGCCCTCTATTAATTTAGTAGGGAGAAAACGAGACCTTCCCTTATGACCTGCCTGAATTATCCACAATGCCAGTCTGCTCTTCAGACTCCAAAACCTGTTTTGATTGGAGAAAGAAGCTAACCTCCAAGTTGTGAAGGACTCCAGTAGGACAATTCCTCTTTGCATAGAGAGGGGCTCCATGCTGAGTTAGGAGTTTGACCCAGAACTACTAGTGATTGGAAATGCTATGTACTTGCTCTTGTTTCAGTGGAGGTTTAATCATTTACTGTAACCACTCATTACTAACTCTGTATGTTCTGCCTCAAAATACTTTTTACTTTAGATTGATTAAATCAATACATTTCCTGAGTTCAATAGGATTCTTTCTTCCCTGTTTAGAATTGTTTGAATGTTTCTGTAAAGAATCTGAAGCAAGAACTTGCAAGATTTGAGTGTGATAGCATTAAATGGAGCTCAAAAGCTGATAAATACGAGGAAGAACTGTCACAGCATTTCCAACACTGCACCACTCAAGAGGAGATAAATGAGGTAAATGAGATAAATACCAACATGTTGAACGCTTAAAAGCTCTGTTGTGTTCTATAATACGTTATTATTTACCATTCCTCTAGAAGCTTCATACATATACGTATATGTATATGTATGTGAAATTTGATTTTCATCTTACCAGCAACCTTTATCCATGCAGCAGCAATAATAAAATGTGGTCTATACCTCTGCAGTTCAGGATTATGTGAAGTCGGTGGGCTGACAATAAAGGGTTTTCACTGTACCAAGAGGACAGAAAATAGAGCAGCTATAGTTTTTTTAGTTCTTATAGCTTTTATTTGGCTTTCAACTGTCAGCTTCATCAGAAATACATGAGTCTTCAAAATTTTCTTATGAAGCTAATGTTTCAAACAAAGATAGAATTTACATGCATTGCAGTTGTAAGGTTATTGGAAAGAACTTTCCATCTTTTAATGAAAAGTTCAGAGTAATTTAGTACTAAACATTGTTTTCAGAAAACCAAGATATAATACTTAATGTTTGAAGAAATTAAATGTTCTTTGACACAAGATACTAGAATTTAATATTATGGAACCCAGGAAAAATTCCTTAGTTAACATGATTATTCATTTAGCACCTTGGCTAAATGAAGATCTGTTCATAACATAGAAGGTTGAATTGGATAGATGTTTCAGTGAAAATTGATTTAGGAAAACCATTCCATAGAATGAAATTGATTAGAGTGTTCCATTAAAATAAGAAACCAATGGCCTCTGCACCGGGTATTCTGTAGTTTGCACTTTTGTGCAGGTATGGGAACTGGACTCTTACCTGGAAGGATTTCACATTAATGTTCCCTGTAGTGTGAATCGTAGGTAGAACACCAAAAAATTGTATTTTCTTATTTTATTTTTCGCTAAGTAAATCTGCAACTGAATAAAGACAAACTATTTTCTTGAAATCACTGAAGCAGAAGTGAATGAGATGTCTGTTTCAATGATTTTTCATGAGAATATTGTTGCTCGGATTTTCTTTTCTCTTACAAAATATTTTATCTGTCAAAAGTATCCATTTTCATAAAAGGGTCTTTTGAAATTGAAAGAACATGTGCATCAGAAAAGGTGTGTATTATTTTAATCTCAGTTACAGTTCTAGTCCCATGTCAATTATAAGCTAAGTGGGTTTCACTCCGATCTTCAGTGAATACGTCTCCTGTGATGTAACTGCTTGGCTGATAACAGGAGACAGCAGGTGATACAGGAAAAGCACCCTGGCAGAGGAAACCATGCAGTAGGAGAGAATGAAAGCATTAGTACCTAAACCAGAAATCCTATTAAGCTTTACAGTGGCATGGCAGAATCAGAATTCTGCTACAGGGGTTTTAACTTGAAAACCCCTCAAACTTGAGGAAGAAAAGGAAATGTTCACTGAGCACCTTGTGTTTAAGGTTGGCTGTATAAAAAGACACACTTATATTAAATGAACTTCTTATTTCTTCACTTTGTCTCTGGAATTATATAATGTGACTCTTTTCTGAGAAGAATAATTTTTCTGGTTTTATTACTTGTTAGACTCTCACTGGGGGAAATAAGCACACTTTATGTCTCTCAAATTTAAATAAAAAGAGTGACATGTATCACTCACCATGTGCCCTGTATTGCAAAATGTAAGTTTTAGCTTCTCATAACTAGTGGACATGCTGCAAAATAATATCATAGCATATTACAGTGTTAATGATTGGGGTGTATTTTTCATATTAAGTTGAGAAAGCCATGTTGGATAGTTAAAACATGTCGTCCCCAGACCTAATTGAATCTGCAGTTTAAACTAACCAAAATATATGAATTTGGCCTGTGGATATCTTTTTCTGTAGATTCCTTTTCTATTATATGTTGGCATAGCTGATGTTTCCTAAACAAATATTTGTCTGATACACCTGTATATGCACTATTACACTGCCATTTTTCTTCAATTTTTTTTCGTTAAGTATTGATAACTAATTCTTTTTAGGGATCAAAAAACTAGACGCTAAACTACTTCAGTAATGTTAGTTATGAATTATTTACTTCAGTATTATAAATACTGTTAATTTTAACATAAGAAATGAGTCTGAGTAGTGCTAGGATCTAACGGTCTTGTCTGAAATAACAATTGCTTTACCATCTACTATGTCTAAGCAAATAAATACTTCATGTGCCAGCAACAAGTAGCAGCTGTTCATAGCTGTCACACAGTAAATAGCTGAGCAGATTATTTAGTTGTGATTTACCAAGGTACAGAACAAGCTTTAAAGCTGACTGAAAATATTTGGAATTCTGTTGTAAATAGTTTAATTTACATTTAATGTGATGAATTTAAGTGTGAAAGAAAGTATGTGAGAGCTTTGATGATTAGGTCTCACTGGTGTTTCAAAATATCATACTTAAAGGACTTGGTTAGCTCCCTATGTTTGTAACATATTAGTGCTTTTATAAAAAGCAAATACATATAATTTATAGCATAAATACTTATTTTTATAGCATGAGCTTTGAAACAGTTTTGGAGAACAGAGTAAAATGCACGCCCTTTGTGTGCTTTCTCTAATTTAAAGAGAATTTACAAAGGTCAGAAAAAGGAGTTATGCCCTCTACATCTTTGAAAGGTATAGGGAAAGCTCAAATGACCTTTAAGATTTGTATTTGCCAGACTGGGTTTCCTGCTTTGCTGTCTTGGGTAGCAGCCTCCAATGAGGCTCCACTGCATTACACTGCAGACGTTTGTGATAGAGCTGAGTTGAGCCTTGGGTAACTGGAGCTTCATACTACACTGAATCTGTTCATGGGTTTATAAGTTACACAGCTATTTTTATATGATAGCTTTTGTAATTAATAAGCTTTTTCTTTAGGCAATCACTTTAAAAATAACATTTATGCATGTCTGCACAAAGCTCACGAGAGGAGTAACAACCTCTCCCCACTCATCTCACTTCTTTCCTCTTCATGTCATTTATGGACTTATAGAAATATATGACTGATAATGCACATTTTTAACCATAAATGGTGATGAGTTATCTCAGTTCACAGGTCAGTAGGAACTGATACTTTCTAGCACATTTCTCACCCTGTAATTTATTTTGATTGTTGTTACAGAACTACAGTAATCATTAATGGCTTGTATAACACTTTTTCCTTCTTCCCAATTTCTGGGTGTTCTTTAGTCTTTGCCACTTTAAAAAAACCTATTTTCATCAACTTGCTTTCATGGGCTATTTTGATTATTAATGCTTTATGTACGATTATTAAGTTTTCTGTATGAATAAAAAGGGAAGAGTAAGTGGCTGATGACACTGAAGTACTCCTAGAGTGGCTCACACAGGAGTCAGTGTTTTACTGGAACTATACACTTAACAAAAACAGGTTTAAAGCTGCTTTCAAACTTGCTTTTTCCATTTATTTTGTAGTTTTGTGATAAAAGGGAGGAATCAGCACCTAAACCCTCCTCCTCAGTAATCATTCTCTACCTATGACAGGCCAACTATAGTTAGGAACAGCTGCCTGATTAATGACTATGACACAATGGATGAGTTGAAAAGTTCCATTAAACTTGTGAGCTGAAGTCACTGAAACATATTAGGCTGTATAATTTCTTTAGTATTTCTTATTTATTTTTTCTGAAAATAATGGAAAACTGAGATACATTTAGATTTCTCAAAATTGGCAGGCATATATATCACCTCAGTACAGTTGCTGATGATAACAGGAGTTATGTACACGTACTTTGTGGTGGTGATGTACACGTTTGAGCTGAACCTGGTTTTTCCACTGAGGCTAAAAGAGAAGAGTGACAGCAGCTGCAGATCTTTGACACATGAGCCATCATATCTGAAACAAGGCGATCTAATTTCATATACTGCTATGAGGAGAGCCTCTGGCCTCACTAGACTAAGTATGTGCATAAGCCAGTGAAATAAACTAAAATAAACTCTTCTTCATCGCTTCTCTTCCTCAAAATGAAGCAAATAAGGCTCTTGTGTTTTGAATACAAAATATTGTTCTTCGGATCTGGTTTTATTCACAGAGGGGGGGTTTAGATAAATTTTATTATTTTGTGTACTTAAGTAGGATCAAAAGCTTAAAACTAATTGGAGATCATAGTACCCGTGAATAGAACTCCCTTCCTTTCCATTACACCAAGAGAACACGTCTGTCTGTCTGCTCACTGCTGAAATAATGCCACAACACCCCACTAGATGAAATTAAAATGACAATATAGATCCCTTGATGGATTAACATTAGTATGTAGTAGTAATAATAATAATTGATTGTTAGCTGTTCCAATAAAAGCAGCTGCCAAAACTTCAGTACTGCCTTGATTCTTTGGTGGGGAGAGAGGAGCCAGAGATAAGCCTGTAAGACTTTCTTATGAAAAGAAAAAGCCTCAAATATGTTAACTAAAGATGAAATTGTGGATGTGACTAAAACTTGTTAACACTGACCAAGTAAATTAAGTTCTTTTCATATGTGTGTCTGGAGGATCAGACCCTAAAATATTAAAACAGCATTTCTTTTATATTGGTTCCTTTAAATATTATTTCACATTTTTTCTATATTCTCCTAAAAGCAAAAAGATTTTCAACATAAAGAATATAAAATTATATATTAAAAATATTTCAGTAATTTTGTATATTCTGTTTCAGATTTTATGAACTAATTATAAATAATTTGAAAATGTGCTTGCAATGTTTGAAAATGTAATTGCAATGTAATTAAAATAGTACCTTTTATAAGTTACCGGAAACATATTGTAAGCAGGTTTTTTTACTTATCTGGGCATTGTATCTGTTGCTTAACGGCATTCAATTTAATATTCAAAAGGATTATTTTCAGTTGTAAATAAAATGGAAAATTACATAGTTTTTGGGGAAAAAATAAATGTTCACTACTGGAAAGAAATTTTGAGGGAATTCGGATGATTTATGAGGTGGCATAGCATTATTAAATTCTGTATTAAATTTTCAGTGTTCAGATTGTGGTCTCCAAACCAGCTCTTGAAAAATCTTGACTTGAAGTGCTTGACTTCTTTTTTTACTAACAAATATTCTTACTTTATTTCAGCTCAGAGAATCATTTAAGGAACTCAAAAAGAAATTCAACAATTTGAAGTTTAACTATACAAAGAAAACTGAAAAAGCTCGAAATTTGAAAGTACTTAAAATACAGATTCAGCAAGTTGACACATATGCAGAGAAAATACAGGTATTAGAAATTTTACTCCTAGTGAAGTCTTCATTGGATGAATCGCTGTGGCCTGTGCCAAACAGATCAGATGAGATGTAAAACACATTGTAAGCTTCCCTGTTACTCAGCTTCATATCCTTTTCTGTCTGTCGCTGACTCAAATATACTCAGTTCCTGCTTTCTCTGTGTTCACTCCTTTTATTCTCCATTATTCTTCCATTTAATTTTTTTGTCTTCTTGCCTCTGTACCGCCACATGTGACCAAGTCTTTCTTCTTAAATAAAACAACCAAGCAAAAAAAAAAACCCTATAAAAATCAACAATAAGTGTATATTCCTTTTGCACCTAACTACTTCATCTTACCATGTAAGTCTTCAGAATCTTTTTCTGTATTCATCACCTGGAGCTGATCATGCTCATTTACAGCTTAGAGCCCTGCTAGCCCCATCCATTCTTTGCATTTACCAGAAACTCTTCTTCCAAAGCCTCAAATGACCTTTTAAACTGCTATTCAGAACTGTCACTTTTTGTTCCCTTGCTCTGACAATCTCTTCTCAACTATTTTGCTAGAAATTTTGGCTAGCTGTTCTTGTTATTTCCCTTTTTTTTTTTTTCATGGTCTATTCCTTGACTTTTTTTTTTTTCCTTTTCTTGGCAATTTCACCCACAAATACCCACAAATTCAAATTACAGAATCATTGATGTTGGAAGGGACCCCTGGAGATGTCATGTAACTGAAATTCCTTCATTACAGCAGGGTAAAGTACAAGAGGTTCCTGGGGTGTATTAGAAGGGGGGTGGCTAGTAGGTCAAGCAAGGTTCTCCTCCCCATCTACTCTGCCCTGGTACTCTTTAGCTTGGAGAAGAGGAGACTGAGGGGTGACCTCATTAATGTTTATAAATATGTAAAGGATGAGTGTCAGGAGGATGGATCCAGGCTCTTCTCAGTGATGGTTAGTGATAGAACAAGGGAAAATGGTTCCAAGCTGGAACATAGAAATTTCCATTCTAATATAAGGAGAAACTTTTTCATTGTGTGGGTGACTGAGCACTGGAACAGGCTGCCTAGAGATGTGGAGTCTCCTTCTCTGGAGACATTCAAGACCAATCTGGACACATTCCTGTGTGATTTAATCTAGGTGGTCCTGCTTGGGCAGGNAAAAAAAAAAAAAAAAAAAAAAAAAAAAAAAGAAAAAAAAAGAAAAAGGTGAGTTTGTTTTGGGTTTGTTTTGTTTTGGGAGTGTGGGGGAGTTTTGCTTAAGCGGAATTTCCTGTATTTCACCTTGGTTCCATTGCCTCCTGTCTTTTTACTAGACACTACTGAGATGAGTGCTCTCTTTTCTTTATTTCCTCCCATCATGTTTTTATACACATTTACCTGATCCACCTTCACCTCCTTTGACCTGCTGGCAACATTCTTCCTACCAGTGTATATTCATAGGAGTGTCTATGTGGAGAATTTTTAAAATATTTTTGTGTTTTAAAACAATGTCTTCCTTTAAAAAATAATAATAATAATAAAATAAAAGCAGGGCCCTATCTTTTTGTGTCATTTGTAAAACAGCTAACACTAACACAATGAAGTTGTGCTCAATTGTCAAGACCAGTGTTACAGGATATAAAATATAATTATATATATGAATATCATCTTACAAGTCATGTTTATTCCAGACATCATAAAGTACTAGTATGAATACTTTACCCACTTGGTCTTTGGGAATATGCTAGATTGTGACTGATATTGCTTACATCATAGTTTTAAGTACTATGTCAATATTCAAGGATATAAATGAGATGCTTAAAGTGTATTTGGTCAGAGAATCCAATGGTTTAGTAGTAATTTTTCCCTTCCAGATTCAATGGCAGTTATTATGTTCAAGATTCCATGTTTTATTATAACAGATGATTATTTGTAAACTGAAACATGTTACTCAAATCTTCCATTAATAATTTACATTAATTTTTATCAGCATTGTATAAGTCCTCCAGTTTCCTTTGATTTTTGAAAAAGTATCATGTAATTTTTAAAACACAGGTTTGTGTAGGGTTTTTTTCAATTTTCTTTCTAAATATAGAAATATTTTTGTTGTGGTGTTTAACATTGCTACATCTTTTAAACAGATTCTTAAAAAGAAGATGGATAATTTTGAGAAGAAAGGTATTTGCTCCATAGCAAATGACTCTAATGCTAAAGTTAGAGTCCTATTGGGGTCAATTGGTGACTTACAAAAACAGCTGAATGACTTTAGCAGAGTTGTGGAGGATTACAAGCAAAACCTGGATCTCACAGAACACCTGCAACATCTGATGGAAGAGGTACTAGTAAACCTGTTATTTCCCACTGTGGGCTTACTGGGATAGATAAAAGTGCTTATAACTACTTCAGGCAAATTCTGCACCTTCCAAAAATAGTAGAATGGTGAAGCCCAGTATTTTCTTGTATTTTATCTTTGCAACTTTGTGGAGGAATGGGGGAGTGTTGGTGGGGTGATGGTGGTGAACTTGCAATGTGACCATAATCTTGCACTACTAATCATTTAACTGTGGTCTCCACCTCCATGTGACTTTCATAGTGATTCAGCATATCTGTGAGAGTTATCAGGTCATTTTCTCTAAGTATATTCTGAAGCAACATGAAGTGCCACAAGGACCTCTTTGATAGCGGTATACCACAAGAGTCAGTCTACCACAGTACCCCCTTTGTTAGTTTTCAGGAAGAGCTGTGTATATGGTATGTAATTCTGGAATTGAAACATAAAATATTCAGCTCCTTAGAAGCAGTCTACTTAGATTTTTTTTTAATAGATTTAATTGTTAAGTATATATAGGGTTTTTTGTCTGAACTTCAGTTTTAGTCTTTTGTGAGACTTCTGCAAATTTACTTAAATACATGTAAGGACTCCATCACTCTTTAAAAAGAAAAAAAATTGTAATAGTATTTTCCATCTTGCCACCTTGTGATGGTTCATCTGCTATGAGGCAAGCACGTTCCTGTCATTGCTTATTTTTAGAAACAACAGTGTTCATATCTCTAAAGTGACATAAATGCATGACAAATAAATCCCCTTAATGTTGAATCCCAATACTGAAGTTTGTTTAAAACTTATTTTCAGTGTCCAGTGAACTGATGTGTCATTTAATTTAGCTTTAGCAAAGCAATTTGTTGCCATTTGTTGTGCATTTACGATTTTAAACTCCCCCCTTTCTTCAAGGGAAATCAAGTATTTCCTACAACTAAAAATTAAGATTTCTATTTTTTCTCAGTGTAAAGTATCTCTGTTTACTGAAGAGGTTTCTCTTATTGAGTAGGCACAATGTTAAACACTGATTTTAATGGCAGTTGAAAATGGTGATTATTAGCTGCTTGCTGTAATGACGCAAAACCGATGATACTGAATGAACACCAAATTCTATCCTTCTCTGAGTATTGTTAACCAAAATATTCTTCAAGGGTATGTTCTAAAGCCCATTTTTTTCAGTAAAAGGACTCCTAGGAACTTTTAATGGTTTCTGTGACCAAAAAACCCATTTACTAGCAGACAAAATGTGAGATACACCTCTGTAAGGGCAGCAAGGTAACTGGCCATGAAATGAAGTTTG
The DNA here is from genome assembly GCA_013399135.1 of Heliornis fulica. Taxonomy (NCBI): domain Eukaryota; kingdom Metazoa; phylum Chordata; class Aves; order Gruiformes; family Heliornithidae; genus Heliornis; species Heliornis fulica. The sequence goes on from VXBZ01010782.1 coordinate 1,414,930, forward strand.
CAAAATTAGTTGATATACAAGGTGGAAAGAACCTGGAAATAAAACATATCTTTGCAACACCATTAAACAGCAACCTCACCCTCTATTTAGAAAATAGACATGGATCTATTTTTTAAAAAAACTTAACAGCTATAAATATTTGAAGCAGCATTAGTAATAAAAATATGTTTTTTATATAAATCAAAATTGGAAAAATTATGGCATGCTGTATGCCAGTGGTTATAGAAAGTCTAAGAATTGTCCAGTCTATTCTACAAAAGCTTGAACTGCTGATAATGTTTGATTATAATGCAGTGTTTTTATCCGTCAGTGTCAATTTTGGTTTGAAGATGTGAGTGCAACAGTCATTAGAGTTGGCAAGTACTCTGCAGAATGCAAAACAAGAGAAGCAATAGAGACTCTCTACAAGCAATTCAATAAGTTTATTGAGCCTACAGTGCCACAACAAGAAGAAAAAATTCAGCAGATTATAGACCTCGCTAAGCGGTTATATGGTGAGGAGTTGTCCAATAATGTACTGTGGGGGAAATACCAGTGCTTAGGACAGCAGTAAGCAGATTCCTAGATCAGTTCATTTACAAAGAAAAATGAAGTTTAAAAATCAAATGCTTTAAATTGTTGACTGGAAGAGCTCAAGGATTTTGGAACAAATTAAAAATACAAAAGTATTCAGTAGTCTGGAAGTTGCTTGGTTTTCTGTGTACAGCCAGATTTCACCTTGAAATCAAAGTATAAATGTCCTTGTAATATTTATGAGTTTGGAATTAAGACGTCATGGTTTATGCTGTCTCATAATAGGTAAGCCTTTGAAGTCCAACGACATTATAGTGATAAACCTCAGTGCTGAGCGAATTTTTTCCCTTAACGCTGAATAAAAAGTGGTATTTAATTTCCAAATTTCTTAAGGATTTTATTGGCAAAAATGAAGATTTTTACATAAATACTGTATTTGCAATTGTATTAATTTTGAACATTGCTGACTAAAAGAATGAAGGTCAGTAAATAACGTTTTTCTTTTTTCTTTTTTTTTAAATAATTTTCATATACTTATTGAAGTTATTTTGTCCAAAGATAAGGTGATCATCCAAATATGCAAGGATACTGTGTAGCCTGTCAATTCAAGAGGAAAATCTGAAAACATTTCAACAGATTCAAGCTATGCTTTTAGATTCTTCACATTTAGCATTGAAAAAAACTATTTAGAGTACAGTTTGGTTTTTGTTTTCTTTCTTTCCCTTCTCTGCCTGTTTGCTTTTTCACTATTTTAAAACTTCTCATCTGTAGAAGGGAGCTGACAAAGGATTCTTGACACCAGCTGATTAGGAATACTGGAGAAAAAAGCTACATTGCATTTTTAAAGTCAGTATATTGCAAAAAGCTTCTTCCTCCTGCCTTTGTATGTCTTGTAAAATGCATGTGCTAGCCTCCAGTCAATTAGTTTAGGAGACACTTTATGAGATCAGTATCTTTTCTAGTAGTATTATTAACCAGATAAAGTTAATTTTGTCAAGGAGAAGCATAGCAACATGGCCTGTCTTTAGTGACTATGTGGTCCCATCTCTAGTAAAGCTAGTAAAAAGTAGGAAAGCACATTACTGCAAATCACAGAATTATTTCAGCAAAATGTGGCACAAAAAACTATAATTATTGTATATTGGGGTTACAAGTACATTGCTACACATCAGTTCTAATTTCATGTTGTTACCTTTGTAGGTATTGAAGAAGGAAAGAAGTATGTTGAAAAGGCCATATTGAAGTACAAGCAAATCATTAATTCTGTTGATGAGTTGTGTGGATCTCTGAGAGAACTTAAGGAGATTAAGGTATTTTACTTTTTTGTGTGTTTGGAGAATATATTGCTTCTGCATCAACTTGTCCGCCTTGGCGTCTGAATCAGTATTTTTAGCTGAGGATTGTCTCATGGTAGTATGAAACATTTATTGATTGTTCACTTTTCCATTACCTTAGTTAGTGATCCTAATAAATCAATGAAGTGCTGTTTGTGCACTAAATATTCATGCTGGGTTTTTTTTCTCAACCTCTTTCAGAACTGTTGCTGCTTTCAAGTAATCTTTAGATTACACTAGGAATGAGTGTTAGCCAAAAAGTGTGGTAAAAGTTATAGACTGTCCAGACAGGAAGGTGAAGGAAGGAAAGCAAGAACAAATCCAAGTTCTGCCTGGTGATATTTATACTAAGAAAAAATTCTCCCTATTCCACCTTTTAGACAAATTAAAAGATTTTAGACACTCACAAATCTGCTTCTCCTCCCTAGAACTGTTTTCTTGAGAGTGTATTGTTTTGGTTTTTGTTTTGGTTTTTTTTTTCCTGGATTTGTTATGCTCTTTTTTTCCTAATATTGTCACTTTCTCAATCCTTTGTTTTCTCTTATTTATGCTGGCAACAAGTTGGTTAATATTCATCAAATTCTTGAGCAACCACTTGATTTCTTTGGTCTTGGGTGTCCTATACTTGCCCTGCCTCAGAAAAGATCCCTTCAGCTTTGAAAAAGTTGTCTTTTTTTTTTGTCCAGGAAAGTATGAATCAAGATTTGCTGAATGTTTTTCCCATAAGCAATTTACACCTGTGCTGATGGTAGGCTTTAGATAACATCTATTTATGGCCCTTTTCTTTTTCTTTTTACTCTGTTGTATAGAGCACAATTCAGCTAACAACTGCTACCTTTTTGTGTATAATCTTATTTACTTTTATTTTCATGTTGCAGAAAGGTGATTTTTCTGAAGAGTTGGTTGTTGTTAAAGAAGAAAAAAGAAATGGTCAAGTGTGTGAGGTTGTGATTGAAGACAAAGCAGAGGAACAAAAGCAGCAGGTTAGTTAGATTTTTACTTCTTAACTAGAATGTTATTTCTTAAAAGTCTTTGAGTATTGCTGGAAAGTTTATTGTTTCAGTTTTGAAGTCTTTCTTAAGATGGCATGTTATCAGTGCAGTCTTAGTAATTTCTCTTTCAATTTTTTTTAAGTTACTCTTTTGCCTTCTATACAATTCACATATTCTTCCCTATGATTTTTATGAGTTTGTACTCTTTACTTGCTGATGTATCTGTCTTTCTAAAATAATACTCTTTTCAGAATCATAGAAATCATTGGACTGGTTTGGCTTGGAAGGAACCTCAGAGATCATCTAGTTCCAGCCCCCTGCCATGGTCAGGGACATCCTCTGCTAGACCAGGTGGCCCAAAGCCCCATCTAACCTAGCCTTGAACACTGCCAGGAGGGGGGCAGCCACAGCTGCTCTGTCCATCATTTTCCTCATTACTTGAGAGAACATATTCTGCTCTCGCCTCTATAATAATACTTAAACAAATATAGGAAGTAATAGAGACTGCTTGTTAGTATTTCCCAGAGCCCTAATATTCATGTAATCCTTAGACACAAGCTGTGAAATTTCTCACTTTCTAAATAATAAGCTATGACAGAAAGCTTATAGCTCAGAATTTGAACTAAGTAATGGTGGAATTGGTGTTTTGCTGAATCATTAATGTCTTCATCAGGAAAAAAATGGTTTAAAACATTTTTTCTTTCAGATGGCATCAGGTAAACTGCTTAAAAATTCAGAAAGCACTGCTGAGAAGAGGAACAATTCTTTGTCTCCTACAGACAATAAACAGGTATCTGCAGTTCATGTTGATTTTTTTTTTAATCAAATTGATGGCCATTGTTGTGAACTCTCAAAAGAATTTTACTCCTTAATTCATTTCTTCTTAAAAGTGACAAATGCTCTTATAGATTGGTGGGCTTTGATTGTCTTACTGTTTACAGTATTATACAAATCCAGTCCAAAACAAACAAAAATTACTTAACCTTTGCAACAACACGGAAACAACTGTGTCAAAAACATGGTGGATCACATCTGCAGCTTTTAGCAGTTAAACATGACATCATGTCACAGATATTCAGCTGTACTGTTGATAGGATAATCTACATCAAATAAATAACAGAACTCAGCATGAGAAAGTCATCTTCATCCTCGCCTCAAAACACTGAAGTTACATTTCAGTTGCCAAAATTCCACACAACAGAGATCATTATTAAATTCCAAGTACAGATTGCATGTTGAGGACAATATACAAAAGGAAATTAGATAGCAAAAGACTGGGTATGATTTAGAATTATAAAAATCCTAACAGACATGTTTTATTCATGAATATAGAGTGAATGAATCGTAAAGGTTCCAAATTGTCAATGAGTAAACCGAGTCTTAGAAATACAGGCAATATGAAACCAGACCTACTTTTTATGAGATTAATTCCTTTATCTTAAAGAACATTTTGAAGCCTTGGGATACTGGAGGTAAAGGTAAATAACTTACTGTGTGAAATATTGCTGGAGTTGGCAATTGTATATTTAAGTACTTAGAAAGTTAGGATATATTGGCAATTGATTCAGAGCTCTCAAATTTTCATTTTGCAGGCTGATAACTTAGATCAATAATACAACACATTAAATTTGTGATGTTTTGTAGAAATTCAACTAATGGTAACATTCCTTTCAATTCAGTACAATATGTCCTGTGATCTGCTGATGAGCCAAAGTTAAGCCTAATTAATTTTTGTTACGTCCATTTCTAGTCAATGGGAGTTCCACCAGTATTTAGAGCCTAGATTTCACTCACAATTTTGTTAGTATTCCAAAAAGCCACCCTTAGGAGAACCACCTCATGCAGCAGATGTCCACACGCCTATTTCCTACTCTGCCACAGCTTTGTCAGTCCTTGCCAGACTGTGCCTCAGCTGCCAAGGGGAGAAGTCAAGGGTATGTGAAACAGCAAATATCAGATGTGAAGTATGGCAAATATAATGCCTCCACTCTTTTCATCACTCCATAATTCATTTAAAGAAGTAGCAGATTCTTCTCCCCACAGCTTTCCTGTCTTCCATCTCCATTTTTTCTGAGGAAAGACCTGGCTCCCTTCCAGCCTGCCTCATCTAGTGGGTCAGCAATCTGTAATTTTGTCTGTACTTTTGCAAGCTAGTTTTTCCATATTAATTTGGTTCAGTCATAAATACTCTAAAACTCTAACAAGGGGCTTAAACCACTCCATGGCACATTCATTGACCTCATTCATGGCTTCTTTGACCCCAGGGGTCACACCAGAGCTGAAAGTCCTTGTGCTGTCAAAGCCTGCCTAGCTCATGCATAGCCCACCTGTCATTATTTTCCCCCAACATTTTCCCCAGGGTCATTTTCCAGGAACATCTGAAATAACTCTGTTAAATTCTGTGATCCTCAAACAGGGTAAATGAAATACTAACAGCACTAAGATCCTAGGCTGGTCATAGGAAGTTTCCTACATCGTCATCCAAATGTTAACCAAATGTATGTCACTGTGTGTACATGTCACTATATGTAATGAATCTAGACCATTGAGTTCATTCAGACAGTAGAGACTGACTATTCAGAAATTTTTACTTATTTTTAAGTATATCTTCTCAGAACTGAACATTCTAAAGATTTTTTCAGCTTCTTAATTCTTAAACAGATTTAGTTTATTAAATTTGTCAGTGGAAATCAGAACAAACCACAGAATTTTCTGCTGGAGTGCGGACTAAAGCTTAATTTAACAAAGACTTGCAAATTTTCTCAGGTTTAAAATGCAGAGCATTACTCAGGACAACACTAATAAGGTTAAATGCTCTGTGTAACAGTCAAATTTGCAAAGCCTAGATAAATATATTATATGAGTATATTAGAAATAATCCATAAACATATCAATTTCTTGGGAATAGCTACCAATTATTTAGAGGTAAAATGAAGAGAAATTGAGTGTGTGCAGAAGGAAGAAGTAAGTCAGTGTGTATTGCATTCTGAGTAATTGGAAAGGAGAAAACTTGACATGGTTCACCAAACTGGAAAGTCAGTTGTAACTGTTTATGTTTATATCCATGATACATTGTCACCAAAAGGCAGTGGGTCAGAGTTCATCAAAATGCTTATAGAAAACACATTTAATACCCAGACTTGAAGTTCCTCCTACAGCTGACTTGAATTATTCAGTAAAATAGACACAGTAAAATCCAAACTTTCTTCCAGTCATTCATTCATGGATCTGGCATGAAATAACAAATGTATTAACGTGGAAAGACAGCTATATTAAAACTACCAATCTACAGGACCAGAGCACCCATGAGGTTCTATTAATTTTTTTTGTTGTGAATTTTGTGCACTGAGATTAGGTTATATTTGGAGCAAAAAGCAAGCTGAAACAAGGTACTTTTGCACTTTTGTACTGGCTACTGCCAAAGAGACGTGGTTGGGAGAGCATTGACATCCAGTGTACCACCCTATTGATTTCACAGAGGAGTTTATAGATAGAAAAATTGCTTCATAGTAGATTAAATAATTTTGTTTAGAGCTCAACAATAAGAGATTAGCAAATAAAACATAATGAACACCTTTGCAGAGAGCAAGAAAAAAATAACCTAGAGGCACAGAAGTCAGTAATAAATTGGATGAGGTCTTCAGTGCTTTAGCATTAAAGTTAAACCACTAGTGCCACATATATATATTTTTTAATTATTATTATTTTTATTCTTGATCCAAGATAAATATAATTTTAACATTGTTTTCTGCTAATGTTTGGGCAAAGTCTGGCAAAAAAATGAGGGAAATATAAAATTCTTGGAAAATATCTTAAATATTTTGGTTTAATTCTGTAAATCTTGAAGATGATTGCTGACTCTTTCTCAGAGAATCCCAGTCCAGTAACTTGACTGTAACATATTTTTATTGCTATGTAACTGTTTCCCATGCAGAAGTAATTAGGCCACATCCTCCTCCATCTTCCCTCAGCAAATGATCTTATAAATAGCACCTACAGGAAATCCACCTTGTCCTTTATTTATAGAAATCAGCACTTTTTCTTCTATTGTTACTGTTCTTAGAATAAATGCTTCTACGTAATTATAAAATCTGCTAGAATCTATCCAGTTTGAAATTCCAGTTAGCTGCTGCAAAATTATCTGAAGAATTATCCTTTTCCATGTATTTCCTCCTGCTTTTCAGAATACATTAAACTTAGAAGAATGATTACATTTATTGTTGCTAGCTTCTTCGTGAGAAAGGGTTGCATAGAATGATAATTCATTAATTCTCTCTGGTTTTCTTTTTCTTCTTCTTTCCCTTCACTTCTTTCCCCTCCTAATTTAAGGAGAGGAAGAAATTGGCTGATATTCCAATCATCTGTCCAGCTGGTGAGGATCTTGTTTCACAGGATACAGAGCTGTCATCTTCAGCCAAAGAGGATAGTTTACAGACTGAATTCCTGGCAGAAGAAATACCCTCTGGAGATGAATATGAGTGTATATCACCTGATGATATCTCTTTGCCACCGCTTTCTGAGACACCAGAATCCAACCTCTTGCATTCTGAAACAGAGCTAGAAGAGCCATGCTGTTGTAGTTCTCACAGTCTGCATGTCAGTTCCTATAGCTTGCAAATGCAGAAACCCGCTAGTATTAAAAAAGTGACAGAAGCATCTGATCTCTTAACAAATTCTGCTTATGGCGATGCTACAAATAACAGAAGGGAAAGCCCATCAGATCAGTTTGAGAAGTTTTGTATGTCTTCAGCAGATTCTGGTTCAGAATTCAGAGCAGTATCTCCCTTGACTTGTTGCTTACAAGGAATATCCGAAGCTAGCACTGCCTCCTGTACTAGAAATGCCAAACCAGTCTATAGCATGATGAGTGAAGTGTGCAAAACACATTTGCCACACCTTGAACTTTGTAGAAGCATGGCAGAAACACAAGAACAATTGCATGACTTGAATAACTATACTAAACCCCAGGACAGGCTGCATGCTTTGCCTGATGCATTCTCAGGTTTCATGTTTCAATCAGACGCCACCAGAAGTTGTCAGAGGCAGATGGTTACCCAAGAAGAGATTAAAAGTTCATCAGAAAAGAACAGCATGGCCAGCCTAACTGGACAGGCACCTAATTTCTCCCAGCTTCTGTCTAACAAAACCGTCATGGAAGGTTCTCCAGTAACTTTGGAAGTAGAAGTAACAGGATTCCCAGAGCCTACGCTGACATGGTGGGTAGCTTATAATGAGAAGAAGTAAATGTACCTATTAGCAAGACACCTTGAAAACCACTTATAACCAAATTAATTAATCTACAGACTAGAATAAATGGCTTGTATCCTTTCTACTCCACAATCCTGCATGATTCCCACCTTCCAAATTTCTTTTGACAATCTACTTGAAATCACAGAATGTTAGGTGTTGGAAATCACCTCGGAAGATCATCTAGTCCAGCCCCCCTGCCAGAGCAGGATCAATACATAATAAACCAATAATTAATCTTGTACTTAATTTTATGAATAATGAGTGCATCAAACTGCCATAATTATATCCAATATTTTTTAAGCAAACACATCATAGAGTTTTTATTCCACTTCTTCAATAATTTCTTAAAACAAATGCACATACTAGATTTACCACAACTAAATTCACTTGCATTTTGGCACTATATATGGACATGTGCATGCATGCTAAAATATTTATATAGCCACTACATCTAGATGGAGACATGCACTTATGTATATGTAAGCATCAGTTCTTAAAAACTGGAGAAGTTAAAAGTTGTTTTTTATACTCCTAAATATCTACATTGAGAGGCAGGTTTATATTATGTATTTGTGTGCACTCTCTATGTCTATCTGAATTGATATATTTCTAATTATATTGTTTTGTGCTGCATTTGTGAGAAATATAGATGATGTAATATGGACATCTTTTAATATGACTTTTTAAAAATGCCCTGCCGAAGGGAATAGGGACTAAAAGCGGGGCAGAACTTCAAAATTTAGATAGTAATCTATGTATTGGCATATCTTCCTAAAATTTTACCTCATTTGCCATTTCTTCTCTTATTCCATTACACTTTCACAATGGAGGTCTTCCTTTTAATGTATTAAAACTAGATATGCCTCTTATGTTTCAGTGTTAAAAGTTATTACACATGTAAAGAATTAGGCAAGCTATAAGTTTTTAGTAGGTTTAATTTACTTCTATGGCACTGAGAATAATACTGGACACTGCAACATTGGTGCTAGACTGTGTTGGTATCAATAAAGTTCCTTTGTTTTCAATCCTGGTACTGTACACTTGGAGGAGTGTCATTGGTGAAACAAGAAGTACCTTCAATTTTGTTTTATTACAAGACAGCAGTAATTTATCTCAAAAAAACCCATACACCATTGATACATGATCTTTAAAAAAAAAAAATTAACTGAAAGCATTTTCCAAATTAGAAATTTATGAAAAATAAAAAAGTGAGGTTTTGCAATTAAAAATTCACCAATACCTTGTATTTTGTACCAATGGAGACATTTTATTGGAAATATGTATGGAAAAGCATTTCGATGTTTGTTTTAGGTTAAAAAGCAGTTTATGCTGAAACATCATGAGGAATTTTCCCTTACTTCCAATATGTAAATCAGGAGTCAATACCAATACATGGTGACAGATCCTCAAGTGTTGGAATATGACACCAGTTCTCTGAAATAGCTCTTGATACATTGATGTGATTTAAGTAAATGCTGTGTCTTGGGTGGAGGAACAGATCATTTAGCCTTCTTACTGAAGACACAAGTACAGAAATTTTGTATTTTGCTTATGCACCTTAAGAAGCTATTTATGAGTCAAATGTGAATTAACTCAGCACCCTAGTGGCAAAAATGTTTCAGCACAACCCTGAGGGCCCAGGCTTTCATGACACTTTCTGTAGCAAGATAACTGTGCCCTGTCCATGGAAAACCATTTTAAGAACTGCATTTTCTAGTATTAAGCATATATTATCCAGTAATTTGAACTGTTTAAATATTCATCCATATTTACATAAAACTGTAAGATCAAGGAATAAGAGCAGAGCAGCAAGATCTATCTCTTGCTGTCAGTGTAGTGTTACAGCATTTATCTGAATTATCAAAGTTCTGCTTGGCATGCCATGATATAAATCTGACTTCAAAACTGACTCTCTGCTTCAGGTACAAGAAGGGGCAGAAACTGACTGCAGATGAGCACTTAAAGCTTTTACAAAAGGAGACAAAGCATTCTTTGTTCATTCAGAAGGTGTGTGATAAAGATGCTGGCCTCTATGTTGTTCGGGCTAAAAATTTGAACGGCACTATCTCATCGAGTGCCATTCTCCACGTGAAAGGTAACAGGCCACCTATTACAAGAATAGACTGGATAATGCTATGTGTCATCTATATTAGCATATCACTAATGTACTGTCTATTCACAAAATAAGTTCAATATTGACTGCACTGGATGTAATTCTCACATGCTAAGAGAACATTAAATTTATTTTCTTACACTGCATCTTTCACAATCTGTACCAAAACACTTTTATGTCACACTTGATATATCGCTGTTTATTTAATACCAGTATTGTGTACTTGTTTTCCTTTCTTGGTGATGTTGAGCTAAGAAAGTTATAAAGATGTTCTAGAATCTGAGGCAGAGTTTTGCTTACTAAAAATGTTGGTGTTATAAAGTGTTGGAAACAGTTTTAATGGTTATAGGTACTAAATGTGAAGATACACACAGGTAAGAGTGTGCAGATCAATGTGTGTTTTATTATATGCTTTTTTTGGTGGGGGTGTGAGGAGTGTTGAAAAGATTTTAACATCAGTTTAAGATTTTTAATTTTTTTTAACATCAGTTGTATTATTTCCAACCCTATTTTTCGCATATTAATTAAAAAAAATTAAATTATAGCATAAAGCTTCTTAGTTAAAGAAATCATACCATTCATCATTGTACTGGCATAGATCAGGTTTAAATCTCAGTCCAGTGTATAGCCTCAACAAATGAAAATTGGAGTAGTTCTAATGCAGTTGTGATCATGTACATTACAAAAATTTGATTCCAGAATCAATTGGATTTGTGTAAGTGGCTCCTAGAGGCCAGTAGACCAAACCACCCAAATATCTTTAATTCTCTGATTTTTGTAATTCAAGATATTAAAAATTTAAATATTTCACTAAGTTGTTAGTAGAAGACAAGAAAGGAAATAGTTTATGAAGGAAACATTGGTGCATGTTTCAAATTTTTAACATACTGATTTCAAACAGAAAAAACAAAACTGAGGAAATACTCAAAATTGTTTTCACTCACACACAAAAATTGTTGTATTTCACTTCAATAGAATTCTTCTATAATTTTAAAGAAGTAAATCCAAACCAGAGCTTTGTTCACTGAAATATTTCACTTCATTCCTGACAAGGACAACCACAAATAATATTTTTTATTAAAGTAGTAATTACATTAATATTTTGAAACAATGACATTAGCTCCAATGCAGTAAAAATAGTTGACGAACACCTATGCGATTTTTCCTGCATGTTGATTTGAAGGCTTCATGTTACATCTGCAGTGTAAAATTTATAGAAAGGAAATATTTAATTGCACAATTTCCCAAAATGAAGTAAAGTTTTTACTGCATAGCATGCTATGAACAGAATATATATTGCAAATTGCCAGTGGTCAGTGAGATTGAAGACTGACATTTAGCTATTTTGGCCCAGTGACTGCAACTTTATTAAAATTCCTGTAACTTTAAACAGGAGAAGTTCTCTGGGGAATATAACCCCACAGCAACACGAGAGGGAGGAGGAGATGGTGAGCAGATGGGGGATTAAAGTAAATTCAAACTAAACTTGGTATTAACCTTAATGCACAACTTGCTAAATTTAGTCATCTCCCAAAATTGTTGATTCATAAGAATTCTGTCAGGTATAAAAATCACCTATTTTGCTAAAGTGTACTTTCCTTTTCACAATAAAGCTAATTTTAATAATTAGTATGGTTTTAAATCTTTCAATTTTCACAAAAGTAAAATGCAGTACAATGGTTTTGTGCCTTTGTGACCTTATGGTTGTTATAGACATACAGTGAAGACCCTATGTGAGCAATCTCACTTGCATAAGTGCTACATTAAGCAATATTGTGGTAAAAACATACCAAAGTGCCTCTTTGTTTGCTGATGTTTTGCCTGCTGCAGAGCTCTCAGTCCTTCATAACTGTTCTGTTAATAACACACAAATTTGACAGGTTGTTTTCTGGGTGATGGCTGCCCTTCAGTTCTCTGTTTTTACTGATGGTTGCCATCATTCAAAAATTAAAAGTTATCGTGGATATTCTTTTTACTTTTTTTTTTTCTAAGTAACTTTAAATAACACTAAGGTCATTTTTTCCACTTTTTTTTTTTTTTTTGCCTTCATTGTTGAGCGGAACTATATGTATTCAAATAAACAAGGAGTGAAAGCAGAGATTTTCTAAGCAGATTCCAGCTCTCTTAGTAAAATAGTCTCAAACTCCCAAGTTCTATCAGAGCAGGGAAAGAAGATGAAAACTTTTCATCACGCCATAGAGATAGGAATTGAAGGAAGCTTGGATCTAGAGTTGTAGTTGGATCTGGTTGCCTGCTGGCACTTACAGAAAGATAGCTCACTATTTATGATAATTTATGATAATCACCTCTCAAACAGACACAGATTTCCCTGTGCCTGGTAACACTTCCTGATGTAGATCCAGGCTCCTCTGGTGGTACAAGGGTGCAGGCATGCAGATGATCTTCCTCAGACACATTAACATCCAATCACTAACCTCATTTAGTGGGATTTACAACAAGTGAGAGAGGACTCAGTTACTTGCTTTACCTGCAATTTGGAAGCCAGAATATAAGGCCAGTAGACTGTCACCTAGGGAAATCAGCTGCCTTTCTAAGGAGAGTGAAACCCAGTTCTCCTATTCAGTTCAAAAGCAGCTGAAGTGGATCATGATCTCCTGCTGTGCCAACACCTCCAGTTACATTTTCCCTCAAACGTGTTATCTGTGAAAAGTAAGCCTCCTACTATTGGATTAAATCCTGGAATTGAGTTCCTATTAGAATGCTAAATAGAATCTTTCATGTTTGAATTGTGAGAAGAAAGTGAGATACAAGTGAAGCCAACTTTTAAACTCTAAGCAAGCTATTATTTTAAGAGTACATGCAAGTATGTAATTTATTTATTGCTGTATAGCAGTCACGGTGAACTACAGCTTGTCAGTTTTCAGAATGTTGTCATTTTTGTGTAGTCATATATTGCAATTATTAAATTGAAAGAAGTATAAATAAAAGGCTAGGATTATTTTAGCAAATCTGTAGGTCTTAATGCATCGTTGTAGAAGTACATGATCTCTTTCTTCATTAAAGTTGTCCCCCGAGGATTTGAAAATTTTTGTGAATTTCAGATTTTAAAAACTTGATTTTGTGAGCATGATATTGCATCTACTTTAAATCATTGTTTTAAATGAGTGCGGGGATCCCAGCCACATCTTTAATTGCTGGAAGAAAGAAGATTTTCAAAACAGAGATTACAGGTATCAGTTACACAACAGAATACTGAAAGTCTCCAGGTTTTAATGCTTTGCTTTGTAAACAAAGGTGTAAACAGTGCTGATTACTGCTTCATTGACAGTCTGGGTTTAAATACCCCTTGTTTAAGGACTCTAATGAATGCCCAAAACATTTTGCTGGAAAATTCCTTTCCTTTTCTCTTTAGATAATTTGAAATAAGAGTGACAGTGATTTAGTATCATGTTACACTAATGTTTCTCTAAAGGAAACCCACACTTGTTCAGCAATAATTTAAATGTAATTAATGTAGTGTTTCCCCCACGCTTTTAAAAATTTTCTTTTATAGTTGATATTGTGCATGCTTAACTTCCTCCTCCTTTTAACCATACTGAGGAAACAGGGAATTCATTTAGGTGTTTTGTGTTAGTTTGGCTCTGTTACTTTCTTGTTTTACATTGCTGAGTTTCCCTGATCACAGTCACAGTTTTGAAACTATAGTTACTTTAAGACCCCAAAATATCTGCATTTTCCCAACTGCTCAAAGACTAGATTTAAATCTCAATCTCTCTAGTCCTAAACCAAAAATATTATATTTAGGCATATTACAAACCTAACCTTTCTTCTTCCTTTCCCATATGCAGATACCCATTAAGAAAGTAAGTGGCTAATGAGATTTCCTGGTTCCAAATGGAGTTGCATGAAGGGGTCTTTACGGAGATGACTAAATTTGGAGGGGAAAGGGATTAATTATTTTCATTTTTCAAAAGAAGCAGCCTGTCTGAGGGCCCAGGTATGAGTCAGTAGGTAAGGGCGGATGATGCATTCCCTTGGTTGGCTTTGGATCAGATGTGGCTGAAGCTGCAATGGAGAGGGTGGCTTTCTCTCAAATGACTGGTAAGGTATGCTTATTTCTGAACATTTCTCTGGAGACTTCACTGGGGTAAACTAGTAATTTTTTGTGTTTATATCCTTTGTGGCTCAGAGGAGCTGTGTCTTTAAAAATTCCTGCTTAAGCTTCCTTCAATGAGTCTACACCATGGTATTCAAGGAGACAGAAACTAAGAATTATGGATATTACAGACCCACTTGGTGTTCCTTGATAAAATTCCTTCTAATTGTATGAGAAGCTTCACCAAGACAAAACTTTCTAAACAATAAAGCACAGCATTTTAGTTTAGATCAATGCTGAGCAAATCCAAAGTCTCTGGGCAGCATGTATGAATCTCAGTCCAGCCTAAATTTTAGAAAACAAGGGGGAAGCCAATAAACTTGAAAATATCACATTTCAAGACATCGGAGATTGGAACTTACATGCCCAGAGTAAATAGGTTAAGAATACCTATGTAGCAAAGTAATAAATAATGGCTGCTGAAAACAATTTGTCTTGACCTGGTACTACCTGTGTGTGAGAGAGACTTGGGGCATGAGTGAAAGCTGTGTGATAACAACAGGTGCAGTTTTTGCATTTCCTAAAATATGTGGTTTGTGGGATTTCCAGGCAAAAAGATTTTTAATTTACAAGCCATTTTAGTTTATTCTGACATCTCATTATGATATCTTAGGAAAAACATTTGTGAAATATCACCATCCATTTTATTTTAAAGCTTAGACGATGAACTCTTCTTTTACAGCAGACTTTCCTCTTGAGTTCTAGTCTGTATCTTAAAGAGTTGTAGTAACTGATACTTCATGTTTTTCTTTGGATATACATTTCCTTTTGCTCTTCAGAATCTGGTCCTTTTGGTTTTTATCCTGACTTCCTGATACAAAATCAAGATGAGGTCTGATCATTGTCACAATTCAACTCAGATTTATTTTCTTTTTTAATGGTAAAACCGATCTTGGCATGAGATGCAGCCTGACTTCACAGGGAAATACAAATGGCACTAGTGATGGAATCCAGCCAAAATTACCCTAAGGAGTGGCTGATGCCCACTTAATGTTTTCCACAGGAATATATGTGCTGTTTGTGATTTGTTGCCAGCTGCCTGCAAGGAGTAGGCAGGGGTATAAGCTTTGTTTTCTTCCCTAAGAACTTTCTTTTTTTTTTTTTTCTTTACCTAAGACCTGAGTTATTTGAGCTGCTGGGACTGACTAATACAGACTTCAGGTTAGCAAGAGGCTGAGAGAGTAAAATTAATGTAGTTCTGCTCTCTCTTGGCCTCAGTCTTGCAGTACATAGGAAGAAAGTAAATGCAGCTAAGCCTGAATGCTTATTGTAAGTAAGAGTTCACCTAAGCATTGGATTTAGTAATACAGTGGGTGAAAATGTCATCATGCTGACAGTCCCACAATTGTCAAAAATAGCCATGTGCTCAACATATTTGAGTTTACAAGTTGCTAGGCCCCTTTGCAAAAATATGCTGATCTTTCTTTCACAATACAGGAAAAAATTGCCTCTTAAAGCAGTAGGGTAATGCTGGCATAGTTGAGAGCAGTTCTGAGCTCTGTTATTTATCACACACTTCAATAACTTCAGGTTTCTGAGAAGGTTGGTGATTACTTTTGTTAAATATTATGAACACATGGTACAATTTATAGTGAGGAGGAAGAAGAATATATTCTTTATGTGCATTTTTGTTGTAGTGTATGTCTTTATGTGTTCTTCTATGTGTTAACATTGCCTGCTTTGCATCCGTGTGTCAAGAATACTTGGTCTGAGTTTGGAGGGTGCTGTGCCCTGGTGGTGGACTCGAAGTGTGACCTCATCTAGTATTACATTATGCAGTAAATCCAGCTTCGCAGCTCATGCCATGTGAAGCAATGCTTTGGTTCAGTACAAACTGATGCTGATGATGGAAACTTTTTAAACAGTTTTGATAGGTTAATTTGTATTAGCCAGGCCTTGTACTGGCTCAAGTGTCATCTGGCATGAAGTCAGCTCAAACTCAGCATTGTGTGCTCTAATTATTGTAATAGAAATGCAATTATTTGCCTTCATCCGAATCAGATTTGTACTGGATGATCTGGTAGTATCAATGGTAGGCAAAATAATGATCTTGATTCTGGCCTACTTATTTGTTACAAATATTTTTTGGTTTTTGGTTGGTTGTTTTTTGACTAGAAAAATAGAGGGCAAAAAGTGAAGAATAACCGTCATGTACAGCAATGCACTGAATGCACTTTGTCAGTTTAAAATTTTCTAGAATATTTAATTTCAACTTGCCTACCACCTCCACAAATAACATGGTTCTTTAGTATTGCTATGGAACTAATATCACTATGCCAGTGCATGAATTTCTTGGGTGCTTAATATCTGTGTGTTGCAACAAACTTTGTTATTTATGTAAACAACATCCACCTACTGTCTTGAACACAAATTATGCTCAGTTACAGGCATCAACAAAGGCTTTCTTTATCATACAATGTGATGAACTTCATAATTATGAAAATTTTTATTTTCTTCTACTGCTTTAATTACTCCTTTTAAAAATACAGTGAGTAATTTTTTTCAGTACAAGGAAAACAGCCAAACTTCATACAAAAATTTGGACACACGACTCTACAAGAAGGAGAAGATTTAATCCTGCATTGCAGTATACATGGAAACCCCAAACCACATGTCTGCTGGATGAAGGATGATGTCCAAGTGGTATCTGGAGACATAAGTGTATGTTCTAATGAAATATTTCTTGGGAGAAAGATCATGTATTTTACTTTATGCTACTAATCATCTCCATTCATTCTACTGTTTTACAGATTGAGAAATTAGGAGATACCTATTACCTTTTAAAAAGAAATGTAGTCTTTGCTGATTCTGGGAAATACATTTGTGTTGCCAGCAATGAAACTGGAAAGGCACACTGTTCTGCTTTCGTAACCGTGATAGGTGATTCATCCTGCCAGCAGCATGCTTCTAGGCCCATTTTTGCAATATTAAATGAACAGCACTTACAAACATATATGTTTTGGTTTTTTTTCAGAGAAGGGTAAAATCCCCAAAATTTCCACTGTGACTCAGGCTAAATCTGAATGGGAAGACGGATACTTTTTGGAAGAAGTGAATGTCACCGCAACTGAGCTAGTACAAGCCCATGGCTCACATCATGTGCGAGATGAAAGGCCGGTGGCTAAGCCTCTTCCAGTAAGGTAACTTGCAGCTTACTCTGTAACTATGTCTTGTAATACTCCGATAGCTGGAGTAGAACCTTAATTTACAAAGCATATGTCATTCTTCCTAATATTATTAATTTTTGCATAGCATAATGTAAAAGAAGTGTATAATATATGGCTACCTTTTACACTTAATTCTTTATCAGTAGATATGCAACTCCATTAGATGAAAGACCTCGTAATGCAATAGAAAGTAGAGTTTATGCAATAAGGCATTTATTTTAGTCAAATATTTTTTAAAAAAAATAATCTAGGTATATTAGTCTAGATATCAAGACTGAGTAGCTGAAAGTTATGCATTATTCTAGAATTTCACATTGATGCAAATTCATGAACATGAAGTTTCAATAACAGAACATGAAAACAAAGTTTTCTTCTGGGTAAGCATCTTATTTAGAAGATTAAGTAGCAAGCCTAATAGCACAGGAACAGTCATGACAAAACTTCCCACTGTGTAATTTCAGAATATGAAATGAGATACACAAATTCCCTAGGTCTTGTGGTGACTTCTTGCACAAGGTTAAATCCTGTCTCCTGGATTTCGGCTTTGATAGCCTACTGTAGTTTATGGTTGCCAGAACTGTTTGTATTTTGAGCAATGTATTCAGCGATGATAGCTTTTATACCCTGTGACTGTACTAACCTGGTTTAGTATTAGTTCACTGTTTCACTGGAAACTTCAGCTAAGACAAAGTAACACAGGGATTAGATTTGTGGTCAGGGGCTTTCAGCAGAAAATAAATGAAAAATCCCATTGATAATGTTTATTACACAGCCCTGATATTGGTAAGACTGTTTTACAGTAAAACGCTGGTTTCATGATGATACAGTAAAATAGCTTGCTTTCTGGAAGATTTTGGAAGCAATGTCATGAAAAACAGGCTCCAGGAGTGTTGTGGCTTCAAAGAAGTGATGGTTAATGTGACCTGGGAAAGTGATTGAGAATCTGTGGGGCTGCTGTCAGGCTAATCTTTCACAGTTTGCTCCAAATGTTAAATTTACACTAGTCACAGAAACATGCATTTGTTGCCTAAGTGTCTGAATGTTATCTGAACTTTTCATACACAGTGAATTCTGTGGCAAAAAGCCATAGAAAAAAGTAAGAGCAGTGATCTTTTGTCTAGAAGTTCTTGAGGTTTGTCTGTCTAAATGTAGAGCAACATGTAAAAAGAAAGGAAAATTATTGCATGTGTTGATTCAAACACATTCCCGCTTCCTAATAAGCTGACTTTCCCCATTCTCAGCCAATCTAGACTTGATTCTATGTTTTCTCTTTTTTTTTTTTTGTTCTGCACTTCTGTGAAATGCTAGATATTCCAAAGCAGAAAAAAAAAATAATTAAAAAATTAAAAGAAATCGAAGGCAAAATGCTGTTTTCACCTTCTGTTTTTTATAACTCAAGTGTCCTCTGGTTATTTGTTGTCAATATAATTAATGTTAGGATATTTTATGTTCTTCTGGAATTGCTTTTTGATCTCTAAACTTGTATGGTCTCAGGAGCACAAAGAGCCGTCTATGTCAATCACCTCAGTGTTGCTCAAGAAAGAGAATTTTAAAATTTTTAACCATTAAAATATAGGCAATATTAACTGACCTTTTTTAAACAGGTTTAAAGAGAAGCTATGGCTTCAAGGAGTGTATTTTGAACTTGAGAGGCCAAGAGACATTAGCTTCAATATGGAACATGATCCTGACTTATTCCAGCCTGCTGCAGAGGATCAGAAAATCAACTGAACTGCAGGTTCCCTGATCCATGATGGTTTTCATGTTGTTTGCTGTGTCCATTAGGAATATTTGCAGTGGGGGAGGAGATAATGTATCTTTGTGTACTTTTAGATTTCTATCTAGGTTCCAATTTGTATTTGGTTTCTTTATAAATAAATAAAATTCACCTGTGCACAGTATTTATTGGTGATTTCTTGTTTCTTGTAGTTTTGTTCTGGTTTTGTTGGACAAATCTACCAGAAGTTAATGATGGAAGAAAGTGGCACTAAACTTTAAAATTGCAAGTGTTGGCGATTCATCAGTACTCACTGCTTTATTTATTTTATTTTATTTATTTAAAAATTCCATCAATGCCATCAAGTTCATAAATAGATCTTCCTCCCAGATTACACTGAGAATTCATACACAAATTAATGATGACTTGAAATATTTTTATAACTATTGAATTCTCCAGTTTGTTAAATACCATCTTCATTATCTTATTTCACAGTGCTCATGTTGTCTAATGTATGCTTAGTACCAAGAATGTCTTCAGGGAAGAGAGGAGTCTCTTTAAGGTGGCATAATGGAGAATTCTTCTGCTATATTGCTTCTGCTTTCAGGACTGGATTACTGTGACAAAGTGGTCCATTTCCAGTTGATGCATGACATTACACACTCTAAAGGAGTGGACTAGGAAGTGATATCCATGCTAGTTTCAAAGCACATCCTTAGTTTAACCAAGGACATCCCAGTTATAGAATTCCTCAGGACCCACAGCATCCATCCAGAGTATAAAAAAAACCCCGAAGTTGAATATTTTAGATTGTTGAGCAGTCATGATGAAATTTTTTTTCTCGACGACTTGAATTCAGTGTCTAGGTGCCTTTTTCATTTAACTGTAAAGCTCCTTGCATAGGACTGCAAAAAATAATTCAGAAAGCATTCCACTTTGGATGGTTCCTTGACTGGCACAATAAACAACAGAACATCTAGTTAGACTTGGGAATAATGTTTCTTCAGCTTGGTCCTGATTCAGATTTTCATGATCCTACGTAGCAAACAATTCAAGCTACTCAGACTTCTGTTTCAGTGCACTGCGTACAGATTGCCTGCAGGTCCATGTGTATTGTGCAACTGCCTAGCACACATTTTGTCATTCTTTATGTAAACATCGATTAAGCCCACACTGGGTTTGTATACTACAGCAACACATTCACACTTCTCACGGAGAGCAGACAGGGGTTAAAGCAGTGCAGCATCTTTGCACTTCATCCAGGTAGTTGTATGTCATCTGGGACTGAAATCACATTTACAGAGTTTCTTAAATCATAACACTAAACTATTAACATTTTTTCTCCAACAAGATGCAGGTAGGCTGGTAGAAACTTAAATTTATCTCTGAAGTATTGGCATAGAGAGGAAATGAGCTGAAAAAAATATCATGTACATGTCTTCACCTGATTGCATAAATCACTTGCTTGACAGTACGGAAAAGTCAGTGGCATCCTGCCCACAGAAAAGTCACAAGGCTGTGTATATGTGCACATAAATATAGTAGCTGGGGAGAGAGGCTCTTGCTCAGCTTGTTTACTCTGCATTTCTTACAGACAGAATGTGGACAAATATCAAACACCTCATGGATTCCATGTAGTTACCTTTGTGATGACTATGGCCCTCCATTGCACATGCTGTTGAAGTATTTCACTGAAAACAGTGTTTCTAACTGCACTCACATTCAGAGGACTAAAAAAGTACATACCAGGCATCCGCAAAATAATTTAATCCCCTCTAAAATGTATGTTCTTTTACCAGCTGGAATCTGTAAGCATAGCATATTAAGACTGCCTGTTTTAAAAAACTTTCTGTAAAAAAGAAAGTGTAGAATTCAGATGTTGATTCCTTAGTAAATTAAAGGCATTGGGCTCTTCTTGCCTTTCTTCTTGATTATCAGCCTGTAAAACCAAGTTCAACTTGAATATTTGAGGTGGGGTTTTTGATTCACAAAACACAACTTTACTTAAAAAGAAGAAAAAAACTGCTGATGCTTTCCTAAATTTTGCCTTACAAGGCAAAACAGAAATCTCTGTATCTGTTATTACCTATAGTTTACTTACAAAATAGTAGAAATCGGTGTTTATAAACAGATAAACAACCCAGCAACCTGCTTTTACCAACGAGGAAAACAGCTATTGCTCCAAGTGTTCCCAGGGAATGGATCATGTTATGATACACAGTAAGTATGTTTTTTGGGGTTTGCTTGTTTATTTTTCATCTTATAAAATCATCAATATCTATGAATTTGTTAAAATATCTGCAAAATTTGTCAAGTTGTATGTATCTATTAAATTCTAAGCTTTTTATCAATGTTAGTTAATGTTATGATTTTTTTTTTTTTTTTTTTGGAAGGAAGTAGAACAGTTAGTAAATATATTCTTTATTTAGTCTCAGGTTTTGTTAGTAGGGCCCTGCTTTCTAAGATGAGGTGCTAAGTAATGCTTTATCTCCTCATTGCTCTATATTTATAATTGTGTGTGGATTATACATAAAGAAAATTTTAGAAAATTTACAATTTACAAAATGTACTTGGGAGAAGTAAAGTCTGTACATGTCCTCAGGACATGTCAGGATATTTCCAAGGAGATAATATGGGTGGCAACTATCAACATGAAGTTAGTGAATGAGGATCCTGCTAACTATTCCAAACCTGTTCAAATCTAGTCACAGTTCCAGTAAGTTGTTCACATGTAAAATAGCCACAGTAGTTTCAACAATTGCTGAGTGCCTCAGGTATCTTTTCTGATTTGAAGCTGACAATGCCTTCTTTGGTAACAAATAAAAGAGTTTTCTGTGAGGAAGTTTTAAATGTACTGGAAAAAAAATATCTTGCATAACAATTTAACTACCTCAGGTAGGAGGCATTGGGATCTGAAAATGCTGCAGCTCTTCAGAAGCCATATGCAGCACATGAAAGTAGATATTATGAATATAATGCATCTTACAGCCTTTATTTAGAGTTCTAAAGATGTCATTCCAAAGGACTGCTTATAGGTTTTGAAGGGGAAATGTAGTTGATGAAGGTGGTGGACATGCATTTTGATTTCAGCTCAGAATTTAATGGTTTAACAGCTGTAAGAAGAATTTTGTAGTTATTTCAGACTTTAAAGAAAGAAGTTGGATGGGAGGAGGGGAAGCATTTAGTGGGTCTACTAAAGTAATCATTCGTTTTGTGCTGCTCCACTCATCGAGTCAATAGGATTATTAGAATTGATCCAAGTGAATCACATACAAAGAGGTTGCTGGTATCCACACCACAATGTTTCAGTGTGTTGAAGCTTACTTACTCTTTCTTAAATGTATTGTTGGGCTACAGTGTAATACCTATGCTATAGTAACATTGGGGATATACAGTTTGTAGCAGTCTGAAGCAAATACTAGAGAAAAAGGTCTTTGTCATTATCTGGATATGACTTTTGTTTGATCCAAGAGCAAGGAAATAGTGTTTTTACCAACAGTGTCTTTGCTACACAATAATAAAACTCAAGTTAGTCATCTGCTTTTTATTGTGGATGCATTGTGTGACAGTAAACATGTAAAATTCTTTTTCTTGGAAAGGAAATTGATTTAATATTGTTTAAAAAGCAAGTGTAAAACAAAACAAAAAAGGAATTAATTTTANCTCTTTCCCATAACTTTCTATTATTGTCATCAATTGTTATTGACCTGCTCAAAATAGAAAAGTTTGAACCTGACCATCAAAAGTGACAGTTTGCACATTTCTATCATTTAGAATTTATCACATGTTAATGAGCTTTTTCACTGTTTGACTTAGACGCCATCATTAAACTCTGTGATTATTGGGTTTGCAGATACTAGCCTGTGTTCCTTCTCCAAGTTTGTTTTTTCACTGGGTGTTTAAGTGTGTGACTATAAAGAAAAATGACCGTCTGCTAATTTAGCAATTTAGAATCAGAAATTATCTGTACTTTACACAGATTCCTTTAGACATTTTGTGTCTTTTGGTAGAAGCGAACTTGTCCTCTGCACTAGTGCACAGAATTACATTTTGTATCATACTCAGTCAAGTCTTATACAGAGAGATTAGGCTCTCTGACATCTATTTACCACAAAAAAGTTCTAAATCAGCCGTAGTACTCTGACTTTCAACCTCTGTGAGAGTACCAGTGTAGAGACTGTTCCTCCAGTTTCTGTTGCTACTGCTGAATGACAAGAGTAGATGTAAAGTTGATGCTTTATGGGATGGAAAATTAAAGGGCAGATCATATGTCTGAATTTATTTTATGAGATCACAGCAATACATCCTTTCATGTTTCTTTTAGATCTGCAAACTACCATGTAATACAGGAATCATGGTAGCTGTATTGTCTCTCCTTGGCATTTTCTCAAACTTGCACTGTAGGTTCCCTTCAGGTTGTTTTCAAACACAAGTGCAGGAAATAGTACAAAATTCCAACCTATGTCTACTCCTGCAAATACCCTCTGGAGGAGCTTTACAGCACCTCCACCAGTTGCACTTTTCTTCACATTTGGCATTCTGTGTTTACTGGGGTCTGGTGGTTGAGGGAAGGGAATGATACTATGAAGCTATTGGGCTCCTTCCTCTCTTTACCAGGAGCAAACCTGATAAAACAATAGCTCTCATGAGTATCTGGAGAATCCATTTCAATGTGGATTTTGGTAACAGGAAACTAAGATCCCCCATTTACCACAACAGCGAAGCACGTACTTGACTTTAAGCACATAAGTAGTTTTATGAGCCAATTACATGCTTAAAGTGTTTTCTAGATAGACGTTATATATATTCCACTTCATAGGGACAGAACAAGGATTTTCAATAAAATGGTGACACTGAAGACTTGCAGATGTGGTGTGCGAAACACCTTCTGTTCCAGCTGCTGACAACATCAGTCTTCTAACTCTGCCCTCTGTTTCAGAGGTAACTGACCTAGTTGTGCCATTAGCTGCACAGACTGACTAAGCTGGGCTAGTGGAAGTTCACAAACGAGTATGCTATTCCATAGATGGTGTGATCTCTCCTCACAGATAGAAAAAAAGCTGTTGGAATATGCTTTTTTAGAAATAAATTAGTCTAGAATATGCTTTTTTTAGAAATTAGTTGTCTGTTATTTTAATTTCACAAAACTTACATTTCTGCACATTGTGTGCTATTGTTCATTAAGTTTAATTGTTTGGAACATCCAAGAGTAAAATTGTAATGGAAACAAAAAACCTCAGAGTGCTGAGTCTATATATTACAAAAAAACAATTTTAGAATTTAAAGTTGTAGTAGAAATTAGTGTATTCTTTTAGTGTGAAACCACATGTCTGAGCTCAGCTTACTTATTTAGTCTGGTGATTGACAGATGCATTTGGTAGCTTCTTGGATGTTTTATAAAGAAAGCAAGCAAGGCGGAATATCACTAATATGACTACTTCTGACTTGTCCATATCCTTTGCTGAAACTCTTTATTATTTCTTTGTCTTGTGCTTATGACTTAAATATACAGTGGACTGTAAACTCCACATTATAAACAAAATCGAATTATACGTCAAAATCTTTGGAACAGATGATGTTTCCTCAGTGAATCCCTTTTGTGCTTCCAAAATTAGTTTTGTCAGTCAAAGCAAGAGGTAGTGTATGGTTACACAAAGTGGATCCCCTCTCACAAGATACTTTCTTTCAGGAAACCAATCAGAACTGGCCCTGACGTTATGAGGCAGGCCTGTCAGCAGAGCTGGGGTATATAAAGCAAAACAACTATGTTAGCACTTCTGAGCAGTCGTGCATTCCCCGCCTCGCCTCGGGTGTAGGGATTGCAAAAAAACAAAACTACACTGTCAAGACCGTGTAGTTTTGTTTTTATGATTAGAGGCTCTACAATTCTCACGCTGGGATTGTCTAAAAAATCTTACTCTGGATAAGGACGTCGTTCAAGAAGATTTCGTTGGGCTTAGCCCACTCTTACAGGCACTTTGAGAGATCAGGTTAGTAGCATGTTTCTGCTAGTGTAATGAGTATTTTATCAGTCATTAATAGTCCTGATATGATCTACTGTTCATAAATTTTAAAAAAGCTGGGGGTTTGGGGGGGCGTGGGGGGGAAGGTTTCAGAGTGCAGACATAGACTGCTTAAATTCTCTGGCAAGATTATGTCTCAAATTTCTGTAAGTCTTCATAACATTCAACAAAAAGATCTTTTCTAGTATATTTATTGTGAAGAACTATATAAATTAAGATTTGAAGAGTCCATGGAAACATCTGCTTAACTTAAAAACTCCTTTCTGTTGGGAGTGTTCAAGGTTATGCTACCGAGAGATAAACTGAGAAGCTCCAAGAATAGCTCTGATAAGATGCATATGGTATCAGCTAAGCACTGATGACTTTTTAAGGGAATCAGCTGCTAAGGTATCAATTACATGGGAGTTCTGGAACACTTGTCTGCTGTCATTCATAGCTGGGAAGGTTATTTCTGGAACATGACATTTCAGATGCATACTTTCAATTCTAATTATACAGAAAGCCTTATAAGATCAGATCTTTGACACCGAAATTTACCTAGACAATGAAATATATAAAATTTGTGTGAACTCAATGAAAATTCCACTTAAATCATTTCAAATCTATTATGAGTCAGGAAATACACATATAATTTCCTGACTCTATAAAATATATATGTATGTGTGTATATATATATACACATATGTATCTTTCAAAATGTTTAGTAATCTTGTAAGGTTATTTTCATATATTTTAGCTGAACTTATAAACATAGCTGAAGTAGATCTGAATTAATTACATGTGACACATTTACCTTCATCTTCCTTTCAGAAAACCAGTGCGTTAGAATGAAATGTTGGTCATTTCTTTCTAATTTCAAGTAGTTTCCCCCTACCCTTGAAATTGGAAAGTTTTGATAGAAGACTGTTCCAAGTCTAACAAGTATCCAGGTAACCAGTAAAAGCAATATAAAGCAGCACAAGATCACAATACAATATCCAGTTATGCCTTTATGCACTTACTATATGCAGGCATTGGGCACTGATTTCAATGAGGGAACTCATGTCATGAGGAGGTTTCACCCCTGTTAGAGGTAGCTTCGATTTAGCTTGTAGTGAAAGAAACTTAATTTTGTCATCAACTTTCAAGCCTGAGACTTACAAAATCAGGCACAAAAGCCACAGTAAACAACAGATTGGCTTGAAAAGTGTATAGGGTTAAGCATTGTTTAGAATTGAAAGAATTGAAATGCTCTTAGGGAAATTATCTTATGAGAAAAAGTGTAACTTTAAGAGCTGTATGATGCTATTAAGAAAATACTAGCTAAATTTCAAAAGCATGTGTGATTCAAAGTCAGTAAATAAGCATGTTTATGCAGGTATAAAATACCCCAATAAAGAAGCTTTTCTAGAGGCATTTTGCTATTTTATATTAGGATCGTGTGTCATAGGAAGAGAAAGCAAATTATTTTTCCTTATGATTTCACATGGATCTGCAGTTGTTCAAACCATCAGTGTCACTTGCTATCTTATATCTGAGCTCACATTTCGAAGGTGGCTGCCTTCCCATATCCAAAATTCCACTGAGATACTCTAAGAAAGAGTAGAATTTTATCTGCATCTTTAATGCCAATACACTTCAGTGTAAAATGAAATTATTCACTACTAAAATGAAATAATTTCAATGTTTTTAAGAGAGAGCCTCCTGACTTTTTTTAATTATTCAGAGCCAAATAGATTATAGACCTTTATGTTATTCTCAGTTGGAACTTAGTGACCTATATATCTTATTACTGGGAGTGCAAATAGTTTGCACTTATAAAGCATTTTCAAATAATTAAAACAAATTTTTACATGGATATAATTTTCTCCTTAGGCAAAGGAAACTAATGAACAAATGGAGGCTATTTGACCTGCACAAGGTCATGCAATGAGTCAAGCAGAGCTTTATCTCCTGCTGCATACTTGTAATGCCAGCTCACAGCTTCACTAAATAGAATAGTTTCATGTCCAACTCAGCCAAGTGTGCCCTAAGATCCAGGTGCTGTACAACTTTGACAAAACCCACAGACATCACTTTTCACCAGGCCAATGTGATTTTAAATTGAGAAGAATAAATTATTACAATAATTATAATATCTCTAAAACCCAGCAAGAAGAATGTGCATGTAGTAATAATTTCACCATTGATATCAAATTATGTTTCTGTTGCTTTCAGAGTGCCTGTAAAGATGACGACCAAAGCACCAACTTTTACGCAGCCGTTACAAAGTGTTGTGGCACTGGAGGGTAGTGCCGCAACCTTTGAGGCTCATATTAGTGGTAAGGCTTTGATTTGTTCTTGCAAGATTGATTATTTATTTATTATTTAATGCTTATGCTAAGAAAAATTGTAACACTTTTCATACATCATAATCTGACCTTAATGAGTAGCAAACAATGCTGAAATGTGAATATATATTGTCATATGAAACTGATCTGCTCTGTGAGATTCTGTTGGACGTCTACAAACACACTACACAAATTTGCACGGTTTCCCAGGCAATAGCCAATACTCATCTATGTTAGAATCATCAGAACTGGGGAGAAAATAGCATTCAAAGCATGCTTGTTAAAATCCATACTGTGCTAACAAGGGGTCTTCACATGGGTTCAGAGAGAGTAGTCTCGTGTGGATGATGATCAGACAGAATGAGGAGTCAGGGTGAAAAAGGCAGGGCATATGCTCGTTCTTCATTGATGTGGCAGCTGGAGAGGATAGAAAACTAGTTTGTAAGGTAGTAGTTGCTTTGGTTATCACAATGAATCAAGGCTGGATTAATATAATTTAAGTTGTTGACATGGTTTAAAGATACCACATAATTTTAAAGGATACTGCATTTTTCCATTCGGCGCACTAATTAAAAAAGTCTTGTGCAAAATCCCATGCAAACATCTGAGAGAACCTTACTGGATAGCCAACGCCCTGTTCCAAGAGTGCCTCTGACCTTGGCAGTGACTAAGGAGAAATGATACGTGTTCCTGCTGATTGAGTTATATTGTCTTACAGGCATTAGCAATGTGATGATCCACATACCGTAAAACACTACCCAGATGCTCTGTGACAGGTGCAAACACATGATCTGTCTAACCATAAAGATCTCTGACATCTATGGTCCACTGTGGTTCATTCCTTGGTCCCTTTGGATAGCATTGGCTCACACAAGTTTGACAGAGTGTTTTAATGTGTCCTGTAGCCAATATCCATGACACTTTTTCATGCCTTACTCTGCTATCTGGCTCTCTACAGTGAGATGCCTTGACCTCCTTCTGATGTCCGTACACCTTAATTTTTCTGTTTCTTTCCACATTATGAACAGAGAAATATATAACGAGAACAAATTAGGATGTTAATATTATTGCTCAATCCATGATTTGTGCTACTTTCATTTGTGTTTTATCATGGAATATTTGGGAAGGGATCCTGCTTTCTTCCTAAGTGGAGATAAACGCATTTTTTTCTAATAGCATACATCATATTCATATTTTAGTCCCAAATTTAATTTGAGGAAATCTCCTGTTAACCTTTGCATATATTGTGAGATTCTGGAATGTCTTTCCACCCCAAAAAGTATCCACCAAGATTGAAAAAAATGACAGTGGTTTGGTGTTAAGTTTTCCTTATGTGTAAAAAATATGAAAGTTTTATTTCTTGAACTAATAACGAATGCAAAAATAATGGACTACACAACTCTATTCTGCTACATTGTCTGCCTTTTCTGCCTGTAATGATTTATTATTCATTTGAAATTCAGACTTTCTCTTTATCTCTTATGACACTGCCCTTCTCTGTACAAATCAAGTATTAACGGAGAGCTACAGTACGAACGCAAAGAGCCTGGTTAACCTAAGAGTACCAAAAAGACCTAAGCAACCATCAGAGATGCAATTTTGTAGTCTGTAAGCTAGAACAAATGAGTTGTGTCAGTGTATCAGACTGTTAATTAAGTGTCACATTACAAAGGTTTGGTATCAAAAATACCCAGTACCTCCCGCTGTGCTCAGAAAATGCAGAACATGCAAAGCTTGCAATTAGAAGCATTATATGCCAGAGCAGCATCATAGGGGGAGCCATACTGTGTGAGCAGTGACTGAGGGAACATGACACAGCACCTCAAAGTCAAGAAGGTCTGCCCTGCTGCTGGCATTACAGCTGTGCCCATCCTCATGTTTCCACGGTACTGAACAAAAACTGAACACCGTTCATTCCAGAAGTATCGTGTACCCAGCCTAGCTTGAGTTCCACTGACATTTTCAGGATCTTCCCAATGCAAACTAGCCATCACAGTCTGCTGGTGTTGAAAGCAGCAGGTAGTTTGTACACAGGTCAGCATTTTCTGCAACTTACATCCTTGTCAGGACAATCTCAACAAACAATCAAGCAGGGAAGTTGAGGCACTTCAAGTTAATTTTCTTCTTTTTGGCCCTAAAGCTTGGACAGTTTTAAAGTAAAAAAGAATGTACTAATATATAATATTCAATAATATCTAAGAATATAAAATACTTTGGCAATATTTCAGGAAATTCATTTTTGACAAAGTGATTTTTGGTTGCCATGCCATGCATGTCTGGTGTGGCTGCAGACAACCAGTAAAAGTTTCAGCTACATACCTCAGCTTCTCTTTCATTTTAGTCTCACACTGTCATATTCCTGGCACATTAAAACACCAAATAGAGTTTATAGGAGGGATACTCTAGAAAGGAATCAGACTTTTGTGATCTTTCGGTTTCCCAAACCATAGAGAGTAGAAATGGGAAGTTAGAGCAGCTGTAGCAAGCGCTCTCAGATCTTGTCCCTCGGAGACTGGTGATTCGGCTTGAGTGGAGAAGTATATGAAGTAATTTTACAGGGATTTTTATTTTGGATAAATGGTGGTCTAGAACTAGAAAGAAAGAGTTTGAGCTGGAACTGTTTCCTTAACATATATGTTCTCCTTATGTGGCTCATATAACAATTTTACCTGCTCATCATATGGATTTTGGTTTCTCAGTAAAGTTGGCTGAGTAGAACATAGAGAATCAAAGAATCATAGAATGGTTAGAGTTGACCCCCAGAGGTCATCTAGTCCAACCCCCCTGCAAGAAGGAGATTTCCATTAGGAATCTAAAAATCAGCAGCACTATTTAGATGCTAGCAAGTAAGTTAAGAAAATACATAACATGCATCAATTCATCAACCTCATAAATTTGATGAACTTTTATTCCTCAACAGGACTGCCAAACACAATGAGTTCACTTATTATTCAAGTGATTGAATTCCTAAATGCAGTAGCCTGTGCAGTTGTCCTGTATCTCTGTGTTTATGAAAGACTTTCTAAAAAACCCAATTCATTCCCAACTGCATCACTGAACATGTAGTTTAGATCTGTGTCTATGTCATTACACTCAACTATAACTGTCTGTGTATGGTAATTTTAGATATAGGGAATTTCATAGCATCTTAATCTCCTTTTGTCTTCCTTTTTCTTTAGGTTTCCCAGTTCCTGAGGTGAGCTGGTATCGGGATGGCCAGGTTCTCTCTGCTGCAACTCTGCCCGGTGTGCAGATCTCGTTTAGTGATGGCCGCGCTAAACTGGTGATCCCCACCGTGACAGAAGCAAACAGTGGCAGATACACCGTACAAGCCACCAATGGATCTGGGCAAGCAACTAGTACTGCTGAGCTACTTGTCACAGGTAAAGTACACTTATCAAGAAGCTAAAGAAGGCACATCTCTCTGCTAACTGTATGAGAAAGAGATAGTGAAAAAGCTTGAATTTGAAGTACATGATCAGTAAAGAAATAGCTTTTTCCTTAAGCAGTCCAGATTTCAGCATATATTCTCACCAGCAATTTCCAACAGTGTCCTTTATACCTTAACTCTGTAAAGGTTTATAAACACTTAGTCACAATTACAGACTTTTGGCTTAGTCCTGTATACTTCTGCTCATGCGATGTCTCACCGTGGCTACATCTAAACTATGCATAAAAGAAAGGATAAAGTTCTGCGGGATAGAGACCTTAATATTTAATTATACAAACCATACTTAATAGAATAACTGACAGAAAGGGCCACATGCAAGAGACTCTGTTACTACCTATGTTTTTAATCTATGTATCTCTAATTCTAGAAACATTTGCCATCAATGGGCATAATCAGAAATACCAGAAATCTTAAACACATGAAAAAAATTAAAGGTGTTTGCATATTGGTAAATCAACTGTTAAAGTTTGAATGTTTGAGAAGGAAGTATCATCTGTCAGCAGCATGTTAAAGAGAAATTGACCTTGTGCACTTCTAGTAATGATATCTAGCCTTACAGTTCTTTTTAATGGATGTTATAATTTTTGTCTTTAATTCTTCAATAAAACTGCAGCTGGAACAGCACCACCAAACTTCTCACAACGACTACAGAGCATGACTGCAAGGCAGGGAAGTCAAGTTCGGCTTGACGTGAGAGTGACTGGAATCCCTACACCTGTGGTGAAGTTCTATCGGGATGGAGTAGAAATCCAAAGCTCCCCCGATTTTCAAATTTCACAAGAAGGAGACCTTTACAGCCTAATAATTGCAGAAGCATATCCTGAAGACTCCGGTACCTATTCAGTAAATGCCACAAATAACATGGGACGTGCTACTTCAACAGCAGAATTGCTAATTCAAGGTAACAGAGCTGAAGTTGCAAGCCATGAAAGTAAGAGAACTTTCATTGTTGTAAAGACACAATATACACCACTTCATCATAATTATATCAATAAGTTCATTTATAATGTTTTTCTAAAGATTTATAAACTTGTTGTGAAAGAGCAGTGTCATTGGTGAGATTTGCCAGAGACTTTTGTCTGAAACTTTAAAAGGACCTTTTCTTCAGAGTGGATCTTCTTTAAACTGAGGATACAGCAGACAGAAAAAAAAAATAAAATTGCAGTACTTTGAGTTGTTCTTATTTTGTTCTGTAGATTTCTCAAAGTTGTATTTGTAAGCTGGCTTTGATAGACTGGATATATTAGACTGCAGAACTATACATGGTCTTGTAAATGAGCCTGGTAAGGATTGAGTCAGTTCTTGGGGTAGAATTGTTCTACCCAGGACAATCTGTCTTGGATTTCACCTTGGTCAGACTTGCAGATTGTAGTCATTTTTCATCCAGGACTGATTCTGAAGAACCTACAATGAATATGTTTAAGATGGTTAGTTAATTCTTTCTCTGTTGGTTATATAGATTTGTATATAAATGGAACGGACTGTTCATTAATTTCTCAACTGCTTTTTATTTTATTGCTGTATGAAATTCTCCTGACCATGTTTTCTCTTCCAAAAGGTGAGGAAGAAGCCGTTCCTGCTAAAAAGACAAAGACAATTGTTTCGACTGCTCAGATTTCAGAAACAAGACAAGCCAGAATTGAAAAGGTATATTTTTGACAAACAAAGCAGGTTAGGTTATAATGTAGGTGATTACAATATCTCTGACTTGTTTTCTTGATTTTATTGCAGAAGATTGAAGCCCACTTTGATGCCAGATCACTTACAAGTGTTGAAATGGTCATAGAAGGTGCAACTGCCCAACAGCTCCCACACAAGGCACCTCCACGAATGCCTCCTAGACCTACATCAAAATCACCAACCCCACCAGTAATTGCTGCAAAAGCTCAAATGGCACGACAGCAGTCACCATCACCTGTTAGACAATCACCATCACCTGTAAGACATGTCAGAGCACCAACACCCTCCCCAGTAAGGTAAGCTTGTTATTCTTTCAGACGAGATTGCTCTTTGAATAATTTTCACGTGTGGCAGTAATGCCATTGTAGGAGAGCATAGTGTAAAAGGGAAGAATGCATCGACTTGTTACTGACCAAGGTTATTCTGACTGTGAGCTATATGTTATGTGCTATATTTGCAACTACTATAGAAGGGCATGCCTCTTATGTAAATTTTCTATACCATATGGAAGAAAATACATTAGAGAATAAATCCCATTTGATTATTGAAGTAGCAAAGTTCCAAGTTCATGATGAAATAGAAGAAAACACTAGAGCAGTTGGCCTTTAATTATGTTAGACAAACAGAAAAAATAGCAATGTCACTCTTGTGAGTGGCAAACAGAATGGAAGTGTATGTAAAAAAAATCATAATGACATGTTCTATGTGTGTGCTGGTAATGACCACATAAATAATGATTTGCAGGTAGGCAAAGTAAAAGTGATTATGGAAAAATGAGGGCTAGCTCTGCTGTTACTGATTTTAAGATCTGGGCTAAGTCTGAGGGAACCCAGGAGGTCTGTGCTGACTGGCAGGTAAAGAGAAAATTGCTTTGAAAGTGTGGTTTCAGCATCCTGAAGCATCAGCACCATGGAAGGAATGTCTGCAAGCTGAGTTCTCAGAAGAGACCCATTTAAATTGCCAGAGCTGGGTATACTGGTGAATTTTGAGAGCAACTGGCAAGGGCAAGAAAAGTTGGGTTGATAGTAGCTACCCGTAACCAACATCATAGACAACCGAATAAATTCAGTAGTGCCATCTAGAGTGCATACGGAAATAGAAGTCTACTCTCCTGCTAGCCAAACCACTGGTAAACGTAATTAGAAAACAATCTGAATATAATGGGATGATGCTGCCACCTACTGCTGAAATGTTTTGTTGTGCTCTGGAAAACACAGCATTAAAAACACCCTACCACCGAAAATCTGTTAGAAAGCATATTAAAGCATTTAGGAAAATGCTTTAAAACTATCTGCTAGGAGTGGGATTGATTTATTTTTTTTCTTTTCCTCATAATTTAGAAACTAGCATTCTCCAAGTGGCTAACGATTATTGGGGCTGAGATTTGTAAATTAGGTATGGGAAAAATATATAGGCCCTATCAAGCTTGCCTGGAGTCTCAACACACATGTGGATGATGCATGGAAATGAGATCTGGTGCAGGAGCAGATAGAGTTATATTGTTGTTAGGTGGCTGCAACAGCATGTGTTTATCAAGAGCAATTACATCAATCATTTACTATATCCACAGAGAGACCATTAACACCTATATAATATGTAACAACATGTAAATATTCTGTAATATTCCTACTAAGAGAATTAAGACAGAGCAGATGGAAACTAAAAATATATTTTTATATTTTAAACATGTGTGCTTGAAATGAAATGACCTTTGACATTTGCCCTTTTTTGAACTTACGGTGGTTTAACCCAGGCCAAACTCCCAGCAATGTCACTCTATCACTCCCCTCTTAGCTGGACAGGGGAGAAAATACATGTTGAGAATCTTGCATATGTCTCCACTTGCCCCAATGTGGGGCCTTTCCACTGGCTGCACATGGGATCTCTGCTTCCCATCATCACCCATGGGCTGCAGGGGCACAACCTACCCCACCATCGTCTTCTCCACAGGCTGCAGGGGAATCTTTCTCTCCAGTGCCTGGAGTGCCTCCTCCCCAACCTTTTTCACTGACCTTGGTGTGTGCAGTTTCTTACATCTTCTCACGCCCTTCTCTGGTGGCAAAAAGCATCTGTTCGCATTTTTTTTCCTCTTAAATGGGATTCACATAGGTGCTGTGACTGGAGCTGATGGGCTCAGCCTTGGTCAGCAGGAGGTCCTGCCTTGAGCCTGGCTGATATTTACACTGTTGTGTTTTCTAGCTGCTTCTTGTAGAAGCCAAACCTGCAGCTCCTCCTCTACTCCAAAACCTTGCCACACAAAACCACTACAGAATTCCAAATCAGCTCCCACAAAGATGTATTTTAGTTATGATTATGACAAATTCACACTTTAGGCATAATGTTAGAAACAGACAAATGTAATTTCCAAGCAGAATAACTCAAAAAAAAAAAAAGTCAAAAATCAAACTATCAAGTACAGAAGATACCCTGAATGGGGAGTAAATTCAAGTACAGGCTGAAGTAATTGATATGGCTGTCATGGTATGACACTATGTTAATTATAGTAATACTTTATTTTTTCATTAGGTCGGTTTCTCCTGCTGGAAGAATCTCCACCTCCCCTATTAGACCAGTGAAATCTCCATCTCCAATCCGTAAAACACATGTAGCAGCAACAGTTGGGGCTGAAGTCCTTCCTCCATGGAAGCAGGAAGGATATGCTGTAAGCACAGAAGCCCAGATGGAGACAAGAGTATCTACAAGTGCTTCTGAAATAAGAACTGAAGAAAGATGGGAGGGGAGATATGGGGTCCAAGAGCAAGTTACCATTAGTGGTGCTACTGCTGGTGAGGTGGCACCTGGTGCTCGAGAGGTAAAATCTGATT
Source organism: Heliornis fulica (assembly GCA_013399135.1). Taxonomy (NCBI): domain Eukaryota; kingdom Metazoa; phylum Chordata; class Aves; order Gruiformes; family Heliornithidae; genus Heliornis; species Heliornis fulica. The sequence continues at coordinate 1,450,421 of VXBZ01010782.1, forward strand.
TTGGAAAGAACATTGGTTTTGCTTTATGTGTGGACTTGTCAGTGCTGAATAGAGCTGCTAAATGAGTGGTTGTGTATAGAAATGTGTATCTGCTGTTGAGAGTCCTGCTGCAAAGATTTAAGTGATTCTTTGCAACATTCTGTGTCTGTACTTGTTTTGTGCTTCTTCTGAATGTATGCAAACCATGAAAAATGTCTTTTTGATGTGACTGATGTAGGTGAGAAAGGACAGTGAAAAAACAGCAGCTGTTGCTACGGTTGTTGCTGCTGTGGATCAAGCCATGGTGAGAGAACCAGCTCCAAGTGTTTTAGAGCAAACTGCTAAAAGGACAGCAATGACTGCAGTCCACGTTCAGCCTGTTCAGGAGCAGGTAGAAATAGAGCACAGACATTCTATGATTTTCTCTATATCCCTTCACCCAACATGCAAACAAGGCATGATTCCCTGTGAGGCATTAACACAATGTGTGCAGTGCATCCCAAAAGCATGCATAGCATATAGCCCAGGGCACCAGGGCTGCAAAGGAATGCTCAGGAGTCCCTTACTACATCGCTTCCCAGTGTAGCAGGATTGCACTAATTATTTTTAAACAGTTTTTAAGTTTAAAAATGCCTTCTATGAAAGTGGTCCTGTATTCTGCCTTGTGATTTATTATCTAACATTATTATTACACTGATGATTTTTTCCTCTAATATTCCACTTATAATATCCCTACTAGGAATAAAATAATTTTCACTTAGCATTTTCCTTTCACTTGCATTCCTCTCTTGCATTTCCTCTCCATCTTCTTTTGAGGATAAATTTGTTAAAATGAGTTTTAAGGTTTTGTGTTTTTTGTTTGTTGCTATAAAAATCAGATGAGAAGGGAGGCAGCAGTAGTAGTTACCAGTGATAAAGCCACAAAACAAACAGTAATATCAAGAACTAGAGAAGACATTGTCACTTCACAAGAACAAAGGCACATCTCTCATGAAAAGGTGAATACAGATGTTACGTGATTGTCAAATCCTACTTTGTTCAAGAATCTAATATCTCATCAAAAAGAGAAGCCTATGAGCAAGAAAAATGGTGTATTGTAATATGATTCTTTTCTTATGTGTTCACTCTTCTAGTCTACATTGCTATCACTCATGAACGTCTCTTTTTTCACTTCCATTATTAATAACTAAGAATGTAATAAATAAACTTACTAGACATTACCTTAGAAAAAGTTCTATTTTTTATACATTGTATGGTGATTTTCCAGATAATACTCTAAACCATTTAAGAGACATGTAGGAAATCGCTCCTTTGTTTTCCAATTTTTTTTCTTATTTTTGTTTCCATTTGTATCCTGCTTTGTTTGTAAGCAGCACAGTTGGTCAGAAAAAGGAGGAAAAACTCATTCTGCATTAAAATCAATTTTGAAAATACTGATGAGCAACTGGAGTTCATATTATGTTAACGTGGTTTATCAGAAAACTGTGATTTAATGGAAGATCAGCTTTTACAGAGAAATGTTACATTTACATTCTAGCTGCACTGCATGAAGGGAAGAAGAAAAAAGTGTAGCCTAAATTTGAAGTACTGAAGCCAAGAAATCCAGCTGGCTAAAAAATTATGGTCACATGTTTGTTTACATCTGAACTTCTTGACAAATTGAAAGTTACCTAAAACTTTGTAATATCCTGCCGATTCTGAAATTGGTCATGATGCAGGACAGTTTTTCTCGGTTTCAACTTTTTTTATTACTGCTTTCATTAGCAAAACAAGCATTTGTGGAATGTGCTACTATTTTTTGTTAAATTTCTATACATTTCACAGAAAAGTTTGTTTATACTGTTATTGATACTTCCAGGTTAGATGATTTTGAAATCTAGAGTTTGACATTTTTTCTCCCTTATATTTGTATACTCTTGGAAATGTATTGAAACCACTTACCTTGTATTTTGAAACAATGTATCATTTAAACATCTTTATTTGTAAACATCCAGGTAAAAAAAGAAAGAGAAAAAACTCCAGTACCAACAGTAATAATTGCCACAGACAAAGCCAAAGAACAAGAAAGAATATCAAGAGCTAGAGAAGAAATATCCACCAGGCATGAACAAGTGCACATTGCTCATGAAAAGGTAATTAAACATTACAGATGTTATATCCAATAGGTTTATAAAGCCTCATTATTCATGCTACATGTAAGCTTCCTCATGGAGAGATTACTGAATCTTAAAAACTGAAAATTTATAAAGCAACTTATCCCAGAGGTCCAGTCACGCAGACCTCATAGAGGCTCTGTCGGCAGAGGAAGAGGTGTCCTTACTACAGATCCTTTGAGCATTATGGCTTTTGTTAAAGCTACTCAGAACTTCATCTGATATCTAATGATCTTTGCTTTTCATCTGAAGGTAGATTTCTGAAGTTAAGGTTATTTCTCATAACATGATATTTATGTGTGGAGTTTGATTTACTGAAGTTCATATTTACGTGAGGTCTAGAATGCACCTGCCAGAGCATGTGGAACCATTGTTGGAGTAAACAATGAAATCATTCCATCTACAGATGGGAGTAAATACTAAGGCAGTAGTACTCATTTTTATACAAACAGTTTTTATGAAACATGATGATGATATATCAGTAGTAGAAAGTGAGAAGATTCCTCTCTAATTCACACACAGATTAGTGCAAAATATTTATGACTTTGCACTTTTCCCAGCTAGCATATAACTTGGCCTGTACAAAGGAATTGCCCTTTTCTGAGGTGATGTTTTTCTCTTATTGACAAATATTCTGAAACCTTTTCCCATTTTCCTGAGAAGCTGTGTAATTTTGACAGCAGGTGTAATTGATTACTATTATTTTTCTTTATCATAAAAACTAGATAAGAAAGGAAGATATGAGACCTTCTGTACCTAAGGTAGTAATTACCACTGATAAAGCTAAACCAGCGGTCATAATATCGAAAACTAAAGAAGGAGTTGCTACCAAACAAGAACAAGTGAGCATAAGCCATGAAAAGGTGATAGCACTATTGCAACCATATCTGGGCTTTTATCCTCTCTTCTTTAAAAATATTAGGTGTCCCTTAAAAACCAACACTAACTATATACCTCCAGCTTATTTTCTCTACACTTACAAACTTTCAGAACTATTGTTAATTATACTATATTATTCCACCTCTCTCTTTCTCTTCTAACTGTTTTCATTGGTAGGATACCCATAATTCTCTTCTGACTCACCTTTGAATGGACTGACTCCTGAAATGCATTTTAACCTTTTTTTTCAACTCGTTACTTTTATTTAAATAGGTGTCAGGGTGTAACAGTACTTATCAGTACACATATAACACAGAGCTGTGTGCAGTGCACAAGGATCTAAGCTCTTAATTCTCCTTCCCTATCCCCATTTCTAAATGCTTTTCCATTGTTCAAATATCTTTCAAGATCATATGTAACTGAAACTTTTATTTCTGCTATAATAATTAGATTAAAAAGGAAGCCAAGAAAACTACTGTAGTGCCAAAAGTAATTGCCACTGATAAAACCAAACCACCAGTCACAGTGTCCAGAACTAGAGAAGAAATTACAACCAAGCAAGAACAAATCCATCTAGCTTATGATCAGGTGAATATACCTGTTGCAGATGTGAAATGTGCTGTTCCATTTTGTTTTATCTGCAAACCTCACCTTTAAGAGCTATCTGGGTGCAATGGAATGCCCTCAAGTTAATTTCTGATAATATATCCATTAAGGGGGAGGATTAAAGTAACAGTCAGTGTGATTAGATTTCTAGTTGCTTATGTCAGACCCTGTTAGGAAATGCCACTTGTAAGAGTACAGTCAAATTTCTCTGGGAAAGCCTACCCCTCACAAATGACTTTCAAGTAATGTTTACTTGTTCAAGTTTCTGGCTCTGCAATCTTTTTTTATACAAGATGATTCTTCACAACTTTATGTCTGTCAGATGGAACAACTTCTCTCCTTTAGGTTTTGAAGTATATTGTTCACTAGGATAGAAACTTTAACATCCATTGAAGTCTGTTTACATCTGACAGTCAGACATTTGTTGCGGTTCTGTTCCAGCAGGACTCACACAGTAGAAGAGCTTCTCTGTTATAATGTAGCCAGGAACTCTCACATGCCAACAGTATAGTTGCCAACAGGTTTTGTTTAAAGCCTATCTATTTACATTGCTAGAGAAAGTATGATACAATCATAAAATATGTTTACAAAAAGTTAATGGAAAGGACGTAGCACATAAAACTCATCCAAAGAAGTTAGACTGCTAAGAGGTTACAGTTAATTATTAAATGATATAAATTTAGGAACAAATTCAAGTTGGTCTAAAATTTTTTTTTAAAATTGGCAGTAATTCTGTGTAAGAGGTCCTGTTACCTAAGCAACTACTTTAATAATAATTTTAAAAATTCTCAGTAAACAAGAACATTTTGGCCTTGCTTATGTTATTTTAGTTTAAGAGTTATTTCAGTTTAAGATGGTAAGGATTTAAAAATCCGCATTAAATTATCTATTAGGTATTTTTGCCTATCTACAAGTCATACATTTTGTATTGATCTTTTGCTACATCCAGATCAGTTATGACAGTAATAATAAACATTAGTAGTAATCACTATTTTACTGACTGTTGGTTGACTGGGCAGAAATTTGGACACTGAAGACATGGACAGGATTTATCAGTTATTAGAAAAAAAATCCTGATAAAAATGCATTATTTCCAATTTCTCACAAAGCTTGTGCTCAATTTTATATATAAAATATAAAAATATCCTATTTTTATCATAAAATAATTTAAAATAGATTAGCACTGAATTAACATATATACCTGTGGTAAAATTTTTATGGGTATATTTCTTAGCAAATACTTTCACATCAGATGCTAGATACATTCTCTACATTCTTAATAGCACCTTACATTTACATGCAGCTGATGAGCATACTGACTGATTTAAAATTATGTGCATATTTACCTACCTGCTGTACTCTTAGACAAGTAGCCATGAATGTGACCATAAAGTAGTAAAAGTGGACTTGTATAAAAATATTGATATGTACAAAGCACACAAGCACAGATATGCTCTGAATATGCATATAGACCTTAGGAAAAATAGTCTATATTGGAATCTACTGACTATGTAGGGCATTTATGCGTGAACACATTTGTACTTACATTATTACTTTCCCATTTCTATACACTCTCTCTTTGTCTGGAATATCTTTACTAAGAATTACTTTTATAAGTGTTTGCCAGATATGCAAGCCTTTAATATAACAATTAATATTTCCCGAATTCTGCCAATGTTATCTGTAGACTGAAGCTGGAAAAAAGGCTGAAGCTGTAGCTACAGTTGTTGCAGCAGTTGATCAGGCACGTGTTCGATCGCCCTGGGAACCAGAACAAGCAGATGAAGCTTATGTAAAGCAGAAAACTTTGGAATATGGCTATAAAGAGCACGCTGTAACAGAGCGTGTTGCTGAGGCCCCAGCAGAACGTCATGTTGTCACTAAAGAAGTTAAAACTGTCTATGTTCCTCCTGAGAAACACATCTCTGCTGCTGAGAAGGAAGTACATATATCAACAGAGGTTAGACTCGGTTTATGTTGCATTATTTTCCAAAATCTACATCCCCATGAAATCTGTTTCAGCTCAGAGAACTGTATCACATTCTCAACATCTTTTTCTCATTACTTTGTTTAGATAAAAAGAGCAACAGAAACCATGACTGAGAAAACAATTCACGTGGAACACACACGACCCCGTACAGCAAGCCCTCACTTCACAGTCTCCAAAATTGCTGTTCCTAAACCAGATCATGCATATGAGGTAAGAATCTACACTTTGTTTTGTTGTCTTGTTTGACAAAGTAAGAGCAGTGCTGTGACCAGACACCTGCAATGCTAAACTGTGATTTTTAATTATTAGTTATTTAGGCAAGCTTATCAGGAAGGATGCAGCTTCAATACTTCATGTCATACAGTGAAATCATAAACATTTGCCATGCAACTTAATATTTTTTAAAGAGCAGAAGTGTTTCTCTTCAATCTTATTCAATCTTCTAGTAGACTGGAAACAGTGATTCTTTCTTCCTTGCAGGTTACTACATACTAAGATAATTTTCAGAATAGAAAAGATTCAGACTGCATAATATGACACCATTCATTTTTAATGTTATTTGTTTCATTGTTTTGTTTGACTCCTTGACATAATATTCAAAGTTCCCATTTAATTTATTTGCTCATTCAAGCATACTTTCTCTCTTTACCTGGACTATAAAAATTAACTGGTTTATCCTCTCAAAGATAGATATCACTATAAAAATTACCTAAATTTTGTTTTATTTAAAGACTTCTGTATGTTTTCCAAAGTTATTACACCTACAATACCATACTGAAATATCTCCTGCAATTTTAATTGCTGACAGTTATGAAATCAGTAGTTTTGTTTATTGCTGGTATCAGACAGATTAAATGGAAAGCTAAGGCCTTGGGTGAATAAATTTAGGGGACATTTCTCATGTTGCACTTAAGATCTTCTTGACCATTTAAAGACCATATTATAAAGAAAGATAAATGGTTTACGTGTTAGACACATAAAAATAATACAAGGCTATTTTCTCTCGTATTCTACTCTTACAGTCTAAAACTGGAAGTCATTTTTGTCTGTATAACCTTTGCAGTGTCAACAAATAAGTAACTAAGGAAGCAATAGTGCATATGCAATCTATGCTTCTTTGAAATCAAGAGATCAGCAAAACTTTAACTTTTCTGTTCCCCAGGTTTCAATAGCTGGATCTGCCATGGCTAATCTGGAAAAAGAGTTATCAGCTACTTCTGCTGCGCAAAAGATCACCAAACCTGTGAAACCACCTCAGCTTAAGCCACATGAAGTCCGGGTAAAAGCAGAGCCTGTTCCCTCTCCACAGTTTCCTTTTGGAGAGGCTGCTGAGACCTATAAAACTCACTATGGTGTTGAGACTAAAAAAGAGACAGGTGTAAGCATTAAAGGCGAAGAAGTGTGGGAAGAACACTTGGTTTTGCGGAAAGAAGGTGAAGCAAAGGTATGTTATTAAGCAAATTTCCATCACTTCAACATTCATCTTAAAAATGTGACATTGTCTCACTTTTTTTCGGTTTTCTCATTGCAATTTTCCACTTTTATTGCAACCAGCTGACTTTTATCTTTGTTCTTTTAACACAAATCCTTCTAAGCACCTAATATTTACCTGTAACAAGCAAAGGGTTCTCTTTACTAATTTATTCTCTTTACCTAAATTTTCTTATCTAAAATCTGCTCTTTGTGCCTTTGGCTTTATTAGGTGTTTAACAGCTGTGCTTTAAACAATCTAGGTGACAGAAACTGCCAGAGTTCCTGTGCCTTCAGAAATCCCTGCTACTCCACCCACCTTAGTCTCAGTAAGTCATTTGTGTGTAGATAAGATGAGTTACATTATGTTTTCACTTGCTTTGTATTTTGATTTTTATCTTTGAAAACCAGATCACGTCAATTTGGTTTTATTTAATCTTTTAAACTCTATTAGACTTACTGGGCCATATCTCTGATACAAACTATTCAAAATAAGTTATAGGAGTGATTCTTCAAAATTATTGTAACACTGTCTCACCATGATCTTCATAAACATCAACCTAGCTTTTCATTTTCCTGTTAACACTCCTCAGAGAGCCCAAATCTGGTATCAAATACTTCCCTTTGGAAAAATCCTCTTTTTCCTGTATTCACTATTGAACAGAACAATGTTTTGAAGTAGAAATTAAATTTTCTGCTCAAATAGGTTTTACATTTTAAAATATCATTACTGTGGTGAAAATGCATACTGACTGTGATACTTACTTTTTGGGCTACAGGGCCTCAAAAATAAGACTGTGACTGAAGGTGAGTCTGTAACTCTGGAGTGCCATATCTCTGGTCATCCTCAGCCTACTGTGACATGGTACAGGGAAGACTACAAGATTGAGAGTTCAATGGACTTCCAGATCACTTTCAAAGCAGGGCTTGCTCGCCTTGTGATTCGTGAAGCTTTTGCAGAAGACAGTGGCAGATTTACCTGCACTGCTACCAATAAGGCGGGGAGTGTCAGCACATCTTGCCACTTATACGTGAAAGGTAAAATTATAATCTTCCTACAGTGATAAATATACTTGTTAACTGTGTGTTACTTGTCATGTAACTCAGACACTTTGTCAGCTCCTGAGAAGAGCATAAGCCTTGAATTGGATTCCAGGACTGTTAGGTAACAGGCGTATAAAATATAAGGAAAAGGCCAATTAAGGGCTGATGGAGGTTCTTAACTTCCTCAGTGGAAGTAGCTGGCCCTATGGACCAACTACCTACTTAACCTTTGTGTCAACTAAAATCACTGCTTAAGAACTATTAAAGTATTTTAAAATCCACTATGTCATATTTGCCTTGCAGTTTCAGAAGAAGTTGAGACTCGAGAAACCATTTCTGAGAAGTCTGTTACAGAAGAGAAACGGTAAAATTACTTTCCTAGACAGACTGCTCCTGCTGTAGTCATTAGTTTCTTGCTTTCTGTTTATGAGTGCTTCAGACATCAACTCACTTACCTGCACTTGGATCTTGTTTCAGCTATGTGGAGACAAAGGACATTGTAATGGAAGATGTCTCCATTGCAGCGGAGGAAGTTGTGGGGGAACCCATGCCTCCTTTCTTCATAAGAAAACCTATGGTACATAAATTAATTGAAGGTGGGAGCATTATTTTTGAATGCCAAGTAGGGGGCAACCCAAAGCCACATGTCTACTGGAAAAAAGGTGGAGTTCCTCTAACAACTGGCTACAGGTACTTTGAATACAATGCACAAAAAACTATTTAAGCATAATTTTAAAGAATATTTAGCTGGCAGTACCATAAATTTGATTCCCTTACTGATGCTGAGCCAAATAACATCACTAATTTCTGTGAAATTTTGGTTTTGAAATGTAAAGGTCTTGGGATCATGTTTTAATGTGAAACTTCTGAAGGCTGCTAAATCTTCAAAGACTATAAAATGAGAAATGCTGCATATTCTTAAAAGCAAATCAGAAAGTTTTGCATTTATTTTATTCTGTCTATACAATGTTTGTTTTCTGTCTATGCAAATGTCTGTAGAAAAAAACATGCTTTCTGGAAGAGAAAAAACCCCACATATTAGGAGCATGAAGGAAAGTGGGCCTGCACTCTAGTTTTAGCATGGTAACCTTTCCTATGCAGATTAATTGAGTGAGAATTGCCTGCAAAAGTTTCTTTTCTTCTGTCCTGTAAAGCTAGCAATGATTCTAATTAACTGTATTTCCAAAAGAAAACTCACTAAAAAGGCTGTTCATCAGAATTATAGAGAGGTTGTAATTTTATAATTTCTGCAGATACAAAGTGAGTTACAAAAGAGAAACCGGGGAATGCAAACTTGAAATTTCAATGACTTTTGCCGATGATGCCGGAGAATACACTATTGTTGTTCGTAATAAGCATGGCGAAGCTTCTGCAACGGTCTCCTTACTAGAAGAAGGTACATAATCAATTACAGAAATGGGAAAAATATTTCCTAAAATTAACTGTAAATCGGGAAAAATATTGTAAATTTTGCTTCAAATTCTTTGCAGCTTATTTTGGTCAATTCAAGAAACATAAAGGGAGAACTGGTGACTCTTTAAAGAGTCATCAACACTGCTAGAATGTGTAGCTATGAGAACTTTCTTCTGTTGACATTGCTAACAGTCTCCATAAGACATTCAAAGAGTGATGTGGGGAAAGGAAGTTAATGAAGTAATAAGTTGTTCTATTACAGGTTTAGAAGATATTTTTTAAAAAAAATTGTCATTGTGAAAGTGTGTGAAAGTTTGCAGGAGACAGAGGCACAGTGCAGAAATTGTACAATAGACTCAACAATTGCTTCCTCTTTGAGAAATAGAACACCTAAATAGCACATTGAAACTTATACCTCTTTATAAAGCTCATCTCAGGCCATCAGTATTTGCATTTTATTGCTGTTTGTACTTTACTGACTAAAAAGAGAGAAACTTCTTGACTCACCAAAAGGAATAAAATTAAGTTAGTACTTGTTTTCTATGTTCAGTCCAGTGAAAACTACAAAAAATTGTCAAAATTAATGTACTCTTATTTCTTAGCTGATTATGAAGCCTACATAAAATCACAACAAGAAATGATGTACCAAACTCAGATGACTGCATATGTACAGGAACCTAAAGCGGCTGAGGTAGCCCCAGCTATTTCATATGGTGACTTTGAAAAAGAATATGAAAAAGAACAAGCACTAATTAGGAAGAAAATGGCAAAAGATACAGTGATGGTTAGAACCTTTGTAGAAGATGAGGTATGTCTACCACTCCATACTCATTTTGTATGCTGACATTTTACCAGTATGAATCACTTCTTTACAAGGTCAATACCGAACACACAGAGCTAATAGTCCTGCTTTTTGGTACAGGAATTCCATATTTCTTCTTTTGAAGAAAGACTTATCAAGGAAATTGAACTCAGAATTATTAAGACCACCTTAGATGAACTTCTTGAAGAAGATGGAGAGGAGATGATGGTTGATATTTCTGAATCTGAAGCTATAGAAGCAGGATTTGATTTAAGATTAAAGAATTACAGAACTTTTGAAGGGACAGGAGTTACTTTTCATTGCAAGACAACTGGATATCCATTGCCAAAGGTACCTCAAACCTGTATGACTTTGGTCTATTTAAAAAAGCATCTGGCACACTAATTGAAAAATCCCTTAACATCCTATTGTCAGTCATTCTACATTCTGCATAGAAACCAGAAAATCTTAGAGGAAATCCCATCTTTTGTTTTGATATCAAGATGAATTTTCCTTTTGTCCCTTAATAGAATACTGTTGTGTCAGCCAGTTCAGAAGTATGTGAGATTTACCAGTTAAATTGGTCTTGATTCTGTATATCTCTGAGTTAGCTCACACAGTAGCAAGTCTAGTCTAGGTCACTGTTCTTTCTCAAATTTTCTTTGTCAAATCTGTTTGCAGCTCCAAATCTTGTGTTTTGGCCTACTGTGAAAACATGTTATTTTAGTCTTATTTATTTCTAAAAGTGTTGATAGAAGATTATGTACGTGATCTGTGATGATGCATCATCACCTGAAAAATGGGAAGTTGTGACTTGTTGTATGCATGGGTCATTACTGTACCTTTTCTTCAGGAGAGCTCACATAGCATTCCACTGTTTCTTTCCATGCAGGTTGCATGGTACAAAGATGGTAAGCGCATAAGGCATGGAGAGCGCTACCGTATGGAAGTTCTGCAAGATGGCAGTGCCAGCCTTCGTTTGCCTGTTGTCTTACCCGAAGATGAAGGAATTTATACTGTCTTTGCCAGCAATATGAAAGGAAATGCCATTTGCTCAGCAAAACTCTATGTTGAGCCAGTTGCACCCACAGCAACTCCAGGTTATATACCAGGACCAGAAGTTATGAGAAGATACAGGTGCGTACAGAGTAATATATAAATATCACAAGTCTGCTGTGATAGACAGTCCATTAACTCATTCCACAGCAGCTAAACAGCTTAAGTTATTAGTGCTTGCATACCTCTAGAGAAGTTCTAAATGCTGTTTTCATAGCTTATATTGATATATGTTCCAACTCTTTATCTGATTTGCTTTTGTAATGAGCAATGCATTTTCCAGAGTACCGTCATCAACATGCATATGCAGCCATAGTAACAGATTTACAACCTCAGTAACTGCATTTGTTTCTTAAAGTACTTGTGTTTCCGGGGGAAAAAAAATATTCTGCACTTGGAGTTTTAGTGCTGTGTTCAACTCTTGCCTCGAAATTGCACTATTTCTATGGCAGAAATTAAATCCACTATTGGTGTGTACTGTGTTCTGTCTCCATATACATGCACAGACATGCACAAAAATACACAGGATTGCACCTGTATCTGTACAATATCCAAACCCCCGAAATTTCCCTGCAGTGAGTCTTAATACTACTCAGCTGTACATATTACTGTCAAAAACCTTGAGAAAGTTGACTACAAATAATATTTTTTCCACAACTTCTTGCATAGATAAATTGGTAAACTTCTGTAAAATAAAATATGCTAAAGGCAAAAGATGAACTCTGTTTTATCATGTCAGCCCACTGTGATATGTCACTGCCATACACATATCTTTTTCTTCCAGGTCTATTTCTCCACGCTCTCCAAGCAGGTCTCCTGCCCGCAGTTCTCCTTCTCGTTCTCCTGGCCGCAGATTAGAAGAAACTGATGAAGGACAACTAGAGAGACTATATAAGCCAGTTTTTGTGCTGAAACCTACATCATTTAAATGTTCACAGGGGCAAACAGCAAGATTTGACTTAAAAGTTGTCGGCAGACCTATGCCAGAGACATACTGGTTCCATAATGGTACATCAACCTTTATATTCGTCAACAAATAATATTAAAAAACAGCCTTATATGCATTTTACATCTTACTGAGATACTGTTTTGAGTGCAACTTTTTTGTTTATATGTATCTTCAGGTCAACAAGTGATTAATGACTACACCCATAAAATAGTGATTAAAGAAGATGGCACTCAGTCATTGATCATTGTTCCTGCTATGCCTGATGACTCTGGAGAATGGGCTGTAATTGCTCAGAATAGGGCAGGCAAAGCTTCAGTCTCAATGACCCTGACTGTGGAAGGTATCTACCATGCATGCTATTTTTAGGAAGCTGAAGAGTGTTTCTTATGAAAAAACATGTTTATGTCATTTTCTCCTGTGATAACTTACCCCTGTTCTTTCAGCTAAGGAAGACCTAGTCAGACCACACTTTGTGGAAAGGCTGAAGAATGTTAGTGTAAAAGAGGGCTCCAGACTGGAGATGGCAGTGAAAGCTACTGGTAACCCTAATCCTGACATTGTATGGCTGAAGAACAGTGACATCATTGTACCTCATAAATACCCCAAAATAAAGTAAGCATTTTATTTTGTTTAAATAGTAAAGGAGATAAAAAACACTGAACTGCAAAATGCCCCTTACGGTATGCTCAAACCCTGGAAGGGATTCACTAAGGTTTCACTGACTACTGAAGCTGTTAACAATAGTTCGTAGTTGCATTGAAACAAGGCTAAATAAATGAGATATACTTTGTAGGACTCACTCCATTTTATCCAGGTTGTGTATTCCATATTGTGCAAAGCCAGTGCTTTTAAAACAGACATATAGGGAACCTTTATCAGTCTTTGGTTTTGAAGTCCTCTGTAGGCAGAATTGCCTTTGAATTCAAAACTGTTTTTTATTATCCTTATCTCTTTGATGAAAACACGAATAAATGTAAACAATATGTATTTTAAAAAAAATTGTTTTACTATTTCAGGATTGAGGGAACCAAAGGGGCAGCTGCCCTTAAAATTGAATCTACGGCCAGGCAAGATGCTGCATGGTATACTGCTACTGCTATCAATAAAGCTGGGCGAGACACTACTCGATGCAAAGTAAATGTTGAAGTGCAATATACAGAACCTGAACCAGAAAGGAGATTAATCATTCCAAAAGGAACTTACAAAGCCAAGGAAATTGCAGCACCAGAGTTAGAACCTCTCCATTTGCGTTATGGTCAAGAGCAATGGGAGGAAGGAGATCTCTATGACAAAGAAAAGCAACAGAAACCCTTTTTTAAGAAGAAGCTCACATCTTTAAGGCTTAAACAATTTGGACCAGCCCACTTTGAGTGCAGGCTTACACCAATTGGTGACCCAACCATGGTGGTGGAGTGGTTGCATGATGGCAAACCCTTGGAAGCAGCTAACAGACTCCGCATGATCAATGAGTTTGGGTACTGTAGTCTGGACTATGGAGTAGCCTATTCCAGAGATAGTGGAGTGATCACTTGCAGGGCAACTAACAAATATGGTACAGACCATACATCCGCTACTCTGATTGTGAAGGATGAGAAAAGCCTTGTGGAAGAATCCCAGTTGCCTGAAGGCAGAAGGGGACTGCAGCGAATTGAAGAGTTAGAAAGAATGGCCCATGAGGGTGCTCTTCCTGCAGTTGCAGTGGACCAAAAGGAAAAACAAAAACCAGAAATTGTTTTGGTTCCTGAACCTGCAAGAATCCTGGAAGGTGAAACAGCACGATTCCGCTGCCGTGTGACTGGCTATCCTTTGCCCAAGGTCAATTGGTATCTCAATGGGCAGCTCATCCGTAAGAGCAAAAGGTTTAGACTCCGGTACGATGGAATCTACTATCTGGATATTGTGGACTGCAAATCATATGACACAGGAGAGGTGAAAGTTACAGCAGAGAATCCAGAAGGCTTTATTGAACATAAGGTGAGACTTGAGATCCAGCAGAGGGAAGACTTCAGATCTGTTCTTCGTCGTGCTCCTGAACCCAAACATGAGCCTGTAGTGACAGAACCTGGAAAACTACTCTTTGAGGTACAGAAGGTAGACAAACCTGCAGAGGCAACAGCCAAAGAAGTGGTGAAACTGAAAAGGGCTGAAAGAATCACTCATGAGAAGCTTTCAGAGGAATCTGAAGAGCTGCGTAGTAAATTCAAGCGTAGGACAGAAGAGGGCTATTATGAAGCCATCACTGCTGTGGAACTTAAGTCTCGCAAAAAGGATGAATCATATGAAGAAATGTTGAAAAAGACAAAAGAAGAACTTCTTCACTGGACCAAAGAAATCCCAGAGGAAGAGAAGAAAGCCCTTCCTCCTGAAGGCAAAATCACCATTCCAACATTCAAACCAGAGAAGGTTGAGCTTAGTCCAAGCATGGAGGCTCCCAAGATATTTGAACGAATTCAGAGCCAGACTGTAGCCCAGGGGACAGATGCACACTTTCGTGTGAGAGTGGTTGGAAAACCAGACCCTGAGTGCCAGTGGTTCAAAAACGGTGTGCAGATTGAGAGGACTGATCGTGTGTATTGGTACTGGCCTGAAGATAATGTCTGTGAATTGGTCATCAGAGATGTGACTGCTGATGATTCTGCCAGTATCATGGTGAAAGCAGTCAATATAGCTGGTGAAACTTCTAGCCATGCTTTCCTATTAGTACAAGGTAATTTATTTTTCTTTTATCCTACTGCTTATCACAGTGTGTTAAGTCTGAATGGCCAGTGTACTGTTGATTCATTGTGTTTTGTTTTGCAGCCAAACAGTTAATCAGTTTCACCCAGAAGTTACAAGATGTTGTTGCTAAGGAGAGAGACTCCATGGCAACATTTGAATGTGAGACATCAGAACCCTTTATCAAAGTGAAATGGTTTAAGGATGGAATTGAGATTCATTCTGGAGACAAATACCGGATGCACTCAGACAGAAAGGCCCATTTTCTTTCTGTGCTAGCAATTGAAATGTCTGATGCTGATGACTACAGCTGTGCTCTGGTAGAAGACGAATCCATAAAAACTACTGCAAAGCTTACCGTTGAAGGTAGGAAGGGCACAACTCAGCACTATTACAGTGAAATCAGTTTCAGGAAGAAATAAATCAATTCCAAGTCTAACACACTAAGAAATGTTCAAGCTGCTTTGATACTCTCAGAATTCAGTATGAGAGTTCGGAGATATATTTATGTAAAATGGTTACACTGTGTATATGTATTAATTTTCCTAGGCTCATTTATTAAGAAAAGTTTTCATCAAGGGGTATCTAATCAAGCTTACCCATAAATATATTTTTTTCTTTTCTGCCTGTAGGTGCTGTGGTTGAGTTTATTAAAGAACTTGAGGATGTTGAAGTACCAGAATCCTTCTCAGGTGAACTCGAATGTGAGGTTTCTCCAGAAGATGTGGAGGGAAAATGGTACCATGGTGATGTTGAACTCACTTCTAATCATAAATATGTGATTGCATCCCGCCGTGGTCGTCAAATCCTCACTATTAAAGATGTTAACAAAGATGATCAAGGAGAGTATAGCTTTGTTGTTGATGGAAAAAGGACTCACTGCAAGCTAAAGATGAAGCGTAAGCATTTCTAATTTTTATATTGTTTCTGCATTATAGATTTTTCTATATTATAGCATGTATTATAGCCACATCACTATATTGCATACTGCCTTAAGATTCAATAAAATGCTTTTATGTGTTATGAGAATTAATTAACTTCATTTCATTCCATAGCTCGTCCCATGGCTATTCTTCAAGGACTTACTGATCAAAAAGTCTGTGAAGGAGATATTGTACAACTTGAAGTTAAAGTTTCCCTAGAAAATGTGGAAGGTATCTGGATGAAAGACGGTCATGAAATTCAATCCAGTGATCGTATTCACATTGTGTTGGATAAACAGTCACACATGTTGCTGATAGAAGATGCAACAAAAGAAGACAGTGGAGATTATTCTTTTAGTGTTCCTGGTCTTGGGCTGTCTACAACTGGACGAATTACAGTCTACAGTAAGGCATTAGAATGACTTTGAAGCTGAATGTAATTTTGGGGTCTCTTAGGAATACTTTTAAAAGGCATAGAGGTTTTTATTTCATTATGAATATTTTTGCAATTTGACAGGTGTGGAAATAGTGGTGCCTCTAAAAGATGTTCACGTAATTGAAGGAACAAAAGCTATCCTTGAATGCAAAGTTTCAGCACCTGATGTGTCTTCATCCAAGTGGTACCTAAATGATCATCAGATAAAACCTGATGAACGTGTACAAGCTGTATGTAAAGGCACCAAGCAGAGGCTAGTGCTTACCAGAACTCATGCATCGGATGAAGGACATTATAAGCTATTGGTTGGCAAAGTCGAAACAAGTTGCAGTGTCACAGTTGAAAGTAGGTTTCCTTTAAGATGCACAATTCTTTTAAAGAAATAATTTCACAGTGCAGAAGAAGAACTGTGGAAGTGATTACTATATTTTTTATGTATTCTTTCTACAGAAATTCAGATTATCAGAGGTCTTCATGACATCACATGCACTGAAACACAGAATGTATCCTTTGAGGTCGAGCTGTCCCATTCAGGGATTGATGTAATTTGGCATTTCAAAGGCCAAGAGATAAAGGCTGGTCCTAAATATAAAATTGAAGCACGTGGTAAAATATATAAATTGACAGTGGTGAAGATGATGAAAGATGATGAAGGAGAATATGTATTTTATGCTGGAGAGAAGAAAACATCTGGAAAACTGATAGTAGCAGGTTAGTAGGGTTAAAGTCCAAGATTTTTGTTTCACTGTGATTTAAAAACAGGGCTCAATGTACTACATTTCAGCAGTTATGCTATTTCTATGCTTTTTTGTCTTTTTTTTTTCCTTCTTATGTTCTCCTTGCTTTTCCCCTTATCCTTTGTGATTGATATAATTTGATATAATTTGATTCTCGATTTCAGTCAGAAATATAGTATGGAATGCAGTAGTATGCTTTTGATGTAATTAATGTGGAAAAGATGTTTTTTGTCTTGAACGTTCACTACTCCTGCATTGATAATAAAAGATAAATGAATAACCGGCATAGAAGTAAAAAACATCTTTTTGCAATGTTTGGGTCTTAGTCTATTTTTTATTCCCCCCAGAACTCAGAATGTCTATGGCATGCTGCAAATTAGGTCAATGAATTCCAGCATAAATTTTTCATGTGGTTGCACTTCTATGTGGGGAAAAAAATTGCCCAGCAACACAAAATCATCTGGTTTTGCTTTGCAACAGGTGGTGCCATTTCAAAACCACTCACTGACCTGACAGTGGCTGAGTCCCAGAGAGCTGTGTTTGAATGTGAGGTGGCAAATCCTGAATCAGATGGCCAGTGGCTAAAAAATGGTAGACCATTACCTATAACAGATCAGTACCGTGCTGAATCAGATGGTGTAAAGAGGAGGCTCAATATCCCTGTCACCAAACTGGATGATATGGGTGAATACAGCTATGAAATAGCAAGCTCAAAGACATCTGCCAAGCTGAAGGTTGAAGGTCAGTATTTTTTATACTTATCTATTCTATATATATACCTATATATTTAAGACTGTCCAGCATCACTCACTGTGTCTTGGATCAGGCACTAAGACACTAGCATATTTTGCTTTGGTTTTTGGTTTTTTTTAACATTTTTTATGCTACGATGCACTTTCTGTGGTATCATAACTATTTTATTTTGAAATATCTGCACTTGGAATTTAGCATGGTACTTTAATAAAACCACATTTTATTAAAGGTACTAGCTAGCAGGTAGAAATTCACTCTTTTCTGGCTGTGTAGTAAACATATAGAATAAAAAAAAACTGTTCTTCATGAGTGCTATGAGTAAATGTTCCTTTTTGTGTTCCAAGCACATCACTTCAGAGTTCAAAACGAAGTACCATGATTCAGTTTTATTACAATTATTCCATTATATATTTTAATTTTTTCTGTTTTGTAAAATTGTGGGTTTTTTCTTTTTTTTTTTTTTTTAGCTGTAAAGATAAAGAAGACACTGAAGAACTTGACTGTGACAGAAACACAGGAGGCAGTTTTCAGTGTAGAGCTGACCCACCCTGATGTGAAAGGAGCTCTGTGGATTAAAAATGGTGTTGAACTTGAATCAAATGACAAATATGATATTTCAGTGAAAGGAACTATTCACACACTGAAAATCAAACATTGTGTTGTCACTGATGAGTCTGTTTATAGCTTTAAGCTTGGAAAGATAGGAGCAAATGCCAGGCTTCATGTGGAAAGTAAGTCAATCTGGTTTGAATATTTGTTTTAATGCGTGGTTTGAAATTCAGATCAAACACACTGCTGAATCTTGCTAACTTTTTTCCTCAAGCTGTCAAAATCATCAAAAAGCCAAAGGATGTGACTGCTTTGGAAAACGCTGTTGTCTCCTTTGAACTGAGTGTATCCCATGATACTGTGCCAGTCCGATGGTTCCACAAAAATGTTGAGCTTAAACAAAGCGACAAATACAAGATGATCTCTCAGAGGAAAGTTCACAAGCTTATGCTGCATAACATATCTCCTGCTGATGCTGGGGAATACACAGCTCTTGTTGGGCAGATTGAGTGTAAAGCAAAACTGTTTGTGGAAAGTAAGTATTGCAAGTTTGTGAGAAAGTAATTATATTAATTGCTACGCCAACTCATATTGAAAAACTTGCCATGACACTTCATAGCCCATTACCTCTGAGTTTTTTTGAAGTCTTCCACACATACCGATTTTTAACAAAATTCCTTTCTTATCTTCTGTCTCTTTTTTCCCTCTCTTAGCCATACAAATCACAAAGACTATGAAAAGCATTGAGATCCCTGAGACCAAAACCGCCTCTTTTCAGTGTGAAGTTTCTCATTTCAATGTGCCTTCTGTCTGGTTGAAAAATGGTGTAGAGATTGAAATGAGTGAAAAGTTCAAAATAGTGGTCCAGGGGAAGCTTCATCAGCTCAATATCATGAACACAAGCAGTGAAGATTCTGCAGAATACACATTTGTCTGTGGAAATGACAGAGTCAGTGCAACCCTGACCGTAAAACGTATGTAAAAATGATATTAACAGAATATTTTACAGCTACCAATAATAGTGGTTTTGTTGATACATGCACTTGGTGCAAATCAGATAAAAGCAGCAGCACTACTGTTCTAACAGACTCAAATTTTTAAAAGAGACCGGAAAACTATGAACTTGAAAGTCTGATCCCGGATTCTTCTGTTTAGGCAAACATGCCATGACTCCAAGTCACCAAGAGACATAATTTGCATTCCAATGTAATTTAGATTTTTTTTTTTAATTTAATTGCTGTATTCTAGACACAGAGCCTTCCTTTAATATTACAAAATATCAAAATCTGCCTTAAAGATTTTTCCACTTAGCATGTTGAAAATAAAGTAAATCAGAAAAAAAAAAACCAAACCACAAAAAACCCACATGTACAACTAAACCATATCTGTTTCTTTCCTTTTAGCCATTTTAATTACCTCTATGCTAAAAGACATTAATGCTGAAGAGAAAGATACAATAACATTTGAAGTTACTGTTAACTATGAAGGTATATCATATAAATGGCTGAAGAATGGGGTAGAAATAAAATCGACTGATAAATGCCAGATACGAACAAAGAAGCTCACGCACTCGCTCTCCATAAGGAATGTTCATTTTGGTGATGCTGCAGAATACACTTTTGTTGCTGGAAAAGCAGCTTCATCAGCCACTTTATATGTGGAAGGTATTTGACCTCTTGATTTGTATATTTAGCAACTTCTAGAGGGTTAAGTAGCATCGTGTCACTCATTCTATTTTTTTCCTGTCGTAGCTCGTCACATTGAATTTAGGAAACACATTAAAGACATCAAAGTTGTGGAGAAGAAGAGGGCTATTTTTGAATGTGAAATTTCAGAACCTGATATTCAGGTCCAGTGGATGAAAGATGGACAAGAACTCCAGATTGGTGACAGGTAAGCGATTGTTTCTACACCATGACTTTTCTTATGTATTTTTCCCAGGAAATAATATGGGTTTTTGTTTATGATGTTATCAGAATGAAAATACAAAGAGAGAAATATGTCCACCGTCTCATCATTCCTTCCACAAGGATGTCTGATGCTGGTCAGTACACTGTAGTAGCAGGTGGAAACACATCCAGTGCCAGTTTGGTAGTGGAAGGTCGTGACATTCGTATCAGAAGTGCCCATAAAGATATTCAGGTATGGTCTATCCAGAAGAATAAATATTTCATAACTTTGTCACAAAAAGAATAATGCACTAGAAAAGCAACAATATCTAACCAAGAAGAGTCCTAACACAAAAATCTATAATCACAAGGTCGCAGCCTGCTGGGAAACTGGAATGTAGGGCTATCTGGAAAAAAAGCATGCTATTTCTAATATTTACTCTACTTGTTTGAAGGTCATTGAGAGACAAAGAGCTGAAATTGAATTTGAAGTCAATGAAGATGACATTGAACCACAGTGGTACAAGGATGGTATTGAGATCAACTTTCAGTATGCGGAAAGATACAGTTATGTGGTGGAGAGGAGAGTTCATCGGATGAGCATCTTTGAAACCACTTACTCTGATGCTGGGGAGTATACTTTTGTTGCAGGACGGAATAGAAGTTCTGTTGTTCTCTATGTGAATGGTATGTGTCCCCACAAATAATGCTTTGTCTGTATGTATTGCTCTGGGTTTTTCTATATAGCTTTTCTGGAGTTCTAACTTTGAAAACTAAAAACAAACAAACAAACAAAAATTAAAAAAATCCAACCCGACTTGATTCTTACGTCTGGAACACCTCCAAAATCCTTATGTACATGGATGTTCCTTGTTCTATTGAAATAGCTGGCTAGCTGATGAAAGTGCTATAGCAGTTCTTTTCCCCACTGTATTTATTTAGAATGGGAAATTCTTAAGTCAAAATATATTTTTTTTCATATGGATAAATATGACAGATCACATCAGAAAACATGCCAACACAGATAACTATGTTAAGGCATTTGCTGCTAGATCATTCAGCCTGTATCAAGGAAAAGGGCACATTTGCATGGGTATGCAAGATTGGTAATAAAATTTTTAAAATTCCTTGCTAATACTGATAAATATCAATAATGAGATTTCTCTTTCTCATTCTTACTCCCTTACCTTATATTTGCAGCTCCAGAGCCACCCCAGATTATTCAGGAACTAGAGCCAACCACTGTGGAGTCTGGCAAACCTGCCCGCTTCTGTGCTATGATATCAGGCAAACCCCAGCCCAAAATTTCTTGGTACAAAGATGATCAACAGCTTTCTCCAGGTTTCAAGTGCAAATTTCTTCATGATGCACAAGAATATACTCTACTGCTGATTGAAACTTTCCCTGAAGATGCAGCAGTGTACACCTGTGAGGCAAAAAATGACTATGGAGTTGCTACAACTTCAGCTTCTCTTTCAGTGGAAAGTGAGTGTCCCATAATCATAATTATGCGTGTGAAATGAGATTGCCAAGATGTCTGTAATCTTTTCGTGTTTGAAAATTACTTCTTTTTCTTCTTCTTTAGTCCCAGAAGTTGTTTCTCCTGAGCTAGAAGTGCCAGTGTATCCACCTGCTGTCATAATCCCACTACGTGACGCTGTTACATCTGAGGGCCAGTCTGCTTGTTTCCAGTGCAGGGTTACAGGGACAGGTAGGTTTAATGAAATCCTGTACATCTTTTCATCTCTCAGCATTTTTTGTCTTGAACTCAAAAAAAATGCAACAGTATATGTGCTAGGATGAGTCTTTCCTTGGAAGCACAGTTATTTGATAAACACAAGCAACAGTGTTACTCACAGCTATTAGTTAAGCAAGTCATATGTCAAAAACTGGCACCAAGCATGGAAGTGCTAAAACAACATATACATTAAGCATTTCTAAAAAGATCTTTATTTTTAAAAGAAGTTTCAGTTTTTCAAGGGCTGATGTCGAAAAACTGTGTCAGTAAGTAAAATGCAGTTTCAAAACACACAGCATCATGATTGAAAAGCATTAACATGGCAAAGTTTCTGATTACACACAGTATCATGTCAATTAGCTAAACAGTCTGAAACTGTACCTCAACCAGTTATATTAGCACTGATATTCCCAGGCATTTCATATCACACAGCAGAAAATAAACTGCAAGATATTTTTTCCTAGCATAAAAAGGTATTTGCTCATCATCTTTTTTAATGTAGAATTTAGTTTGCTAAAATTTAGTAAATAAGTTTGCTAGGTTTAGTTACATAGCATATTATTCTACAGTTATTAATCACAGAATCACAGAATGTAAGGAGTTGGAAGGGACCTCAAAAGATCATCTAGTCCAAACCCCCTGCCTGAGCAGGATCACCTAGATAAAATCACACAGGAATGTGTCTGGGTGGGTTTCCAAGTCAACACACAACCAAACAATACTGCCTTTCTTCACTTCAGTAAATGGCCTTGAGTATGACTAGTAATAAAATATTCACAAGGTAAACTGCAAAATAAGATCTAGTTCCAATCCCAAAGATTTACAATTATTTGAAAATAAATAAAACTCAAAATTTAAAAATAATACTGACTGATAGCCATGTAAAAATCCACATAAAATTGGTAATAAACATACATATGTGTGTATGTATATATATATATCTTGCATTCCATCACTTGGAACTCTATTTTTTTTTAATGTTTACAAAAAATCTGATTCTGCTTTAGAAGTTGTACTAATATACAGAAAATATACATTGGAAAGACTGGCCTGCCCTTGTGCAAAGTATGCTATTGTAACTTTTTAAACAAAAACTCTATCTATGTGAATGTGGAAGCTGCAATTACAACATGGAGCAAAAGAATCACTTAATCTAGGTCCCTTTTCACAACAACATAGTATTGTGTAGGTTGGATAAGACTTTTAAGATCATAGAGTCCAACCATTAGCCACTAAACCCTGTCCCTAAGTGCTACATCTACACATCTTTTAAATATCTCCATGGTTCTTGATTTAACCACTTCCCTGGGTAGCTGGTCCTGGTGATTGACTACCCTCTCAGTGAAGAAGTTTTTACTACTGAAAGTTTCCCTTAATTTTTCCTCCATGCCTTGTATCTGTGTACCCTCACTTGTGTAGTGAAAACAAAACCTTTTCCACTAGGTTATATAATACCTGATTGAAAATGCATTTGTTTAACAGTACATATTATGCAGCTGAGTACTGAAAACACTGTCCCTTCTGATGACAGTAATAGCACATGGTTTCTGTTGAAACATTTGATTCATGATGTAATCTAGTGCCAGGTAGAGGGTGGAGAGGGAAGGTTAAAGTCTGCGTTGGCCCTCTTCTTTCCCAAGTCTACAAGAATCTATACAAATCAATTAATACAGTATTTTATATAGGATTTTTACTAAGGTACAAAGACAGGATCTTTCTTGAAATATGTGGTTTAATACTTATAATAATGGCAACAAAAAGAGGCAAGCTACTGTCTTTAGCAAAAGGATATTCCATTTTAATTTCTTTAAGCTTTTGAACTCAACCTAGTGATTTTATAGTCTGTTTAATCAGGCAATTGTAGCAGAATGTCTCTTCAAAAGCAAGACTTCCTCTGATTTTAGTAGCAGCAAAATAGTTTTAAATGTATACATTAAGAGGGGAAAGGAAAAATATTTGTACTCAGGAATACAGCAGCTTTGGTGTCAGTTTTCTGATACAAGTATTTTTAATGTAGAAATCAAAACTTAAAACAACAAGTAGGCCACTTTTCATTGACCATACATTACCAAAGTAATGCAAGGCATTTTTAAGTTTAAAAAAATAAGCTACTTGAGGCTGACAGATATAAATATTAAAATAGTATTCATTTACTAGTCTAATATCATAATGTGCACATTTTTTCTTCTTTCTGTTACTTGAGCAGACCTGAAAGTCTCTTGGTACAGCAAAGACAGAGAGATCAAACCATCACGTTTTTTTAGAATGACCCAGTTTGAAGATACTTACCAGCTGGAGATTGCTGAAGCTTATCCAGAGGATGAAGGAATCTATACGTTTTTGGCCAGTAATTCCGTAGGCCAAGTGACAAGCACTGCTACCTTGAAGTTAGAAGGTACAGTGTACAATCAAAGATGATGTCTTGTTTAGGTCATGTTCCAATACTAATCTTAATATACACTAATGGTTATATGTGAGTCATCGTCTGTCATGTTGTCTTTTAACTCGATTAATTGCTGCCATTTACAATATCCACAACATACATTTATGTCTCAAAAATATAGGTCATGCAGAGGAAAATTATTTCACATTTTTTCAGTGTTCCATGCATGTCACTTTTACATTCTCTCCCAGATTAGAAAATGTCATGCACCAATGTTAGTAGAAACTTTCTAATACAAGTGCTTACACATTCTTTGATTTGAGTGTGAGGAGAATCTATTAAGAGGTATTGTATAAAATAAATTACATTGAAAGTGTTGGAAAACATGTTAAATATAGCTGTGTACCAGGTACTTGGGCAGCTGAGAAAAAATATTTTACATTCATATGAATTGATGAAACATTGACCAAAGTTTTAAAGCAGAAATATTTTCAGAGAATTTTCTATTTAAATTTTAGATTGTCTTTGATGTTATTTAACAATAAATACTTTGTTTTCTTTTTACAACAGATTTTATTAAAGATTAATTAGAATAATTCGTGCCATTAAGGTCCGAGTTAGAAAAACTCTCTTGAATGAGAGAGAAAATTTGTTGTAGTGTAGGGTAAGAAATTAAAAGTTGACATGCTTCTTTTCAGGATTTAAAAAGGTTGAAGAAGCTACATCAGAGTCCCATTGGCATGTTTCCTCATCTGTTTCACTTAAGGAGAAGTCTATTGGCCAAAAGCCCACCTTTATCCAGCCTATTTCAAGCTGCAGGGTATGCAGCGGGGAATCAGTCAGATTCCAAGCTAGAGTGTCTGGCATGCCCAAACCAAAAATCCAGTGGTTTCATAATCAACAGCTCATGTTGCCATCAAAAGACTTAGTTTTCCACTTTGATGAGTCTACAGGCACAGCTGTACTAATAATAGTAGATGCTTTCTTAGAGCATGCTGGGCAATACTCTTGCAAGGCAAGAAATAGTGCTGGAGAAACAACTTGCACAGCTACACTTACAGTGACTGCAGAAGGTAAAGCCCCATTTTTCTTCAAAGGGATTCAGTTTATTGTATAGCACACTTTTATGCTGTTACTAATATTCTTTCCTTGTTTCACACCTTTTCTTTACCAGCTAATTTTAGTAGTCCCCACCCTCTGTAACCCAGCCACTCTCATTTCTTCTGTTTAAGCTGTAACATTTGGAAATTTAAAATATTGCATCTTAATATAGCTCAAAGACTAGAATTATTTTACTGCAGGCATTCCAGTTTTTAAAACATGTAATTAAATGATCTTTAAATACTTCAGTATTGACTGAAGTATTTTGCACTGTAGGGAAAAAATCCAAATCCTCTTTGAAAAAGTTCTGCAATAAGTTTCCAATACTAAAATGGACAACTTCAATGAAAGAAGTGACAAGCGTCAACTAAGCATCAACTGTACATCAACTGCATGATTATGATACATATCACTTGTCATTTATATATGTGATTGGATAATCTTAGTGTCAGGAGTGTAGTGCAACTGGCATGCTGAGTTTCCATATGAAGAACATTCATTTTCATCCTCCATGCTGTTTGATTTTTTTCAGAGCATGGTCCAGTAAAGTTCTTTAGATACTAATATCGTTATTATTTTTGTTGATTACACAGTGCAAGCCCTAGATAGGCAAAGTTCTGGGAAAGATGTAAAAGAGTCTATCCGGTCACAGTCTATATCAGAACTTCATGTTGCTCCTCTCACAAAGAAGAACAGTAAAACATATCAAAAAGAATTTAAATCAGTGCAACAACCATCACAGGAATTGGGTGTACAGGTTTTTGAAAGTGTATCAGAAAGTTTGACCATGAAGGCTACATCAACTGAAGAAATGGAAGCCGTGCACACAGCAGTAATTTCCCAAACATCTCACAGCACCAGGTTCTCTATGGCCACTGCTCAGGAAATGAAAGATGTCCCTCCAAAGATTCTCTTGCAGCTCAGAGACCTAACCGTGAAATGTGGTGAAACAGCTCAGTTCATATGTGGCTTAGAAAATGAATTCTTCTCTGAATTTCTATGGGCCCATGAAGGTAAAAGGATAGAATTGTCTGAAAAATTGAAGATATCACAGAATGGAAGTGTCCTCCTGCTAACAGTCCTAAATGTTCAGCTGACAGATCAAGGACTGTACAGTTGTACTGTATACAACGCTCATGGAGGGACAACAACTGCTGCAATACTAACAGTCAAAGGTGGTTATCTGACTTTTAACATTATAACTTACCTTTTCAACTTCATTATCACTGCCTACTCATATTCCCTTTATTATCAGTATATAACTGAGAAAGCTCTCGGAATAATGCTTTGGGATTTTTTTTTTTCTCCACATTTACAGCTCTATTCATAAATTACTAGTGCTGGGAAGTTGGTATCATAACTTCACGACTCTTACTAAGAAGTCAGATACCTGAAGCTTTTTATTTCTCCTATCTTTCATGATATGTGGTGAGATGTAAAGAAAGACATCCTGATAGGAATTTTTACATTTTCAGAGTTCCTGAATCTGGAGTTTAAAAAAAAATAAGAATGCCACATAAGATAATGTTGAACTAGATACCTGGTCATTTCAAGTTCTGTGGGTTCAGCTTGTTTCCAATAAATGGAAGGTTTCAATTACAAGGTTGGCAATATAAGTCAAAGTACTTGAAAGTATTACGGGGTGCAAGTATTTCATTACTGCACTATGAAATTGTCTTCTACTCATCACTCTTCCTGAGATATAAGTATTTAATTTTGCTAGGAATCTTTCCACTTCTTCCTGAAAACAGCATAATAAAATGTTAGTATTCTTACCACTGGAGAAGACCCAAAATTGTGTTGTCAGCAAGCTGGCCAGGTGATAGTATTTCTGCTGAGCTTAAAGGAATCAAGAGCAGAAAACTAAGATGAATAATGAAGAAGCCATTGATCCTGTTGACTTGGCTCTTACATATTGAAGGTTTTTGCACTCTTGAGTTGGGCAAAGCTCTTTACACAATCTTCTGCTGCTACTTGCTACGTTGAGGCTCTAAATGAAAACCAAAGATGTGCTTGTGTTAGGCATTACAGACTAAGTCTTGGTCCCGTAAAAGTCCCATAGGCTTAACTGGTACCTAGAATTAGCCCAGCAGGAATAGAGCTCTTAAATGTGTAATCACTCATGTTTAATAGCACTGTGGCACTAATATGCTGGAATTTCTTTCAATACTAATTACTGTGATCCCCCCCTCCTAAGTTTAAGGATTTTTTTTTTCCTGCAAAACATCTGATCTAATCCTTTTCCTAACTTTATTCTTACCTAGCAAAAGAAGCACAAGCCAAAGCAGTAACAAAAATTACCCTTGAATCAGATACTAAAATCTTTAAGGCACCCAAAGACTGTCAGTTTAAAGCATCTGAAGTTAAGCAAGAATCATCTAAGAAAACCTCAAGCTTATTTATATCTACATCCCAAAGACCACATGAAACTGAGAAGCAAAGAAACAGAGTCTACTATCCTGATGTTGTGCCATGTGAAGACATGACAAAAACCTACACCAGAACACCAGAGTTTCTTGAAACTCTGCCTTCAGAAACCACTGTAAAAGAAGGAGATGATGTGTTACTCTTTTGTGTAATGAAAGGTGTGCCTACACCTTGCGTGGTCTGGCTGTATAATCAGTTAATAGTTGAGGAGTCTGCATTGTGTTCCATAAGACATGATGGGTCACTGTGCAGTTTGAGATTGTTGAAAGTTGGTCAGAACCACAAGGGCATATACAAATGCAGAATAGCTAATCCTGCAGGACAAGCCGAGTGCAGCACCCATCTGAGAGTGACAGGTTGGCAACTGCATGTTCCTTCCAGTATCAATTCCTCATGCATAACATCATTGCATTTCCAGTACATTCATTCCCTGGGAGATGATAAAGAACGAGAAGCATCTCATTAGTCTGTGGATTGTTGAATGTTTTCTTCAGGGATTTAAGGCATGATAAAGGCATGTTACATTAGAAACTTCCCCCTCCACACACACACCTTGCAAAAAAGAAATCAAATCTTTTAGAAAAGTGTACAATGCAAACAAGTTTGAAAGCATTTGATTACTCTCTTCTCAAAATTTATTACATGTTTGAATTTTGGCATGCATTTATGTATATGTATGTGTGAATTCCTGTATATTTGCAAGAAAGAGTGGATGTTTTTACCACATGAAGCATTGATTGGCATATTTAGCAACTATAGCACAAAAATCTTTCTTTTTATTCTAGGTCCTGAAAAAATTATTCATGAGAAGCTAGAGGAAGAGATTGAAATGGAAGTGAAAGGTACAGTCACCAATTAATTTATGCAGAATAATTAGTACCAGTATTTAGCAACATTGTGAAAAGTTTTTATCTGTTTACATGTAGTGTCTGATGGGGATAGAAAGACACATTTCAAAGCATATTTGAATATTATGCATGTTTGTTTTGATATGCAAAGGATTACCTGCATTATAAGGTTTTAAAGTTTTAAAACGTGTTTAAAACTTCAAGTTTATAATTTTGCAGCCATATTCTAAACTTTTACTTCATGCTTTGCAGCTGTTTACGGAGCTTTTATTTGTTGAATTTCCTTTTGAATGCATGGAATAGTTTACTTCAGAAGGAAGTTATACAAATCTTAATCATATTTTTAAACAAGTTATCAACCTAACATTAATTGGTTCAATGGATACTATTGGATGGAAGGATGAAGTATACTAGAAAGCATTTGTTGTTTAGGATATGTGAAAGCTACATATTCCCATTGATTCCTTGCACTTTTTTACATACATTAATTCATCATTATACATCTCTTACCCTGGCTTGCAGATAGCATACGTGGTCCATGTTGCTTGCTTTTTTTCCCTGTGCATAACACTGTGAAGTTAGTGGCTGTATTAGTTCGAATAAACGCCTTCTCATTTCATGTTAGCTAATCACTTACTTTTTTTTTTAATATATTTCAAAATATTTTTTCTCAATTGTTTGAACATTTAATCTACAAAGAGAAGGGTCAGAAAGGGCGTTTATTCTACTGTCTGCAAGTCAGGTAAGATTTTCTTCTTTGCCACCCAAAGACACACAGCTTTTCCAGGCAGAAAAAACATACACGCAGAAGAACGTGTTGTTTTGAAATTCATTTTTGCTTGTTCAAGAAGAAATTTCCAGATTCTGAAGAAAGAACAGACAACGAACGATTTTCGTGTCAATCTTTAAAACAGAGCAAGGCGTTGCGTTTATTCGAACAAATATGGTGAGTGAATTACTTTCTTTTCCTGGGTGTGTGATGAAATCTGTTGCATGCCCATTTTTTATTTCAATATCTTGCTATTTCATTTTTTCAATCACGTGGTGGACAGAGTGTGGCATGTTATAACTTAGTCTCCTTCTCTTGCAGAGCAGCACAGCAAGGAGAACCTCGAGGGACCTGGAACAGCAGTGATGCTGGCATGCCCCCAGAACTGTAAACCCACCTTCACACAGGGCCTCAAGTGTAGGTCTGTCTTGGAGGGGAACCCTGTGCTCTTCCACTGCAAGCTGGTGGCATGCCCAGCACCCCACATGGCCTGGTTTCACAACAACCGTCCAGTCCACCAGGACTGTCGCAAGGTCATCCGCACCGAGAGCGAGGAGCACACGCACCGTGCCAGCCTGGAGGTGCGGGATGTGCGGGAGCACGATGCTGGCAGCTATAGGGTGTTTGCCATTAACAGTGAGGGCTCAGCTGAGTCCACTGCCTCACTGCTGGTGGCACGCCATGGAGAACAGCAGGGCTTGGGTTCCTCGAGGAAAGCGGAGTGGATGCAGGAGAGCTGGGAGTGCCTGCTGCAGCAGCGGCGGGAGGATCGGCTGCGGGTGGTTCTCCGCTGCACTGGTTCACCCTTTGACAAGGGGCAGGAGGCTGAGTTGCTTGGGGACTTCTCCCCAGCTCGGGGCATGGTACGGACCATTCGTTTCCAGCGGCTACCGCTGGTGGAGCCTCACCGTCCAGGGCTGGCATGCAGTAGGGGGCACAGTGGCACAGTGGTGGATGCTGAGGAGCTGCTGGATGAAGAGATACGTTGGAAGCTGCAGCGGCTGCGGGAGGCAAAGAGGGCAATGCTAAAAAAGAAGCAGGAATCCCTCGTGTCCATGACCCAGCTGGGTCCTCCTGGGAAGTCCAGCCCACCTAAGGCAGCTGCCATCGTGGATAGGCCGGAGCCCCTCACCGTGCAGGTAGTGAAGGGGTATTGCAGGCCAAAGGCTTTGGGGGAGAGGAGGCAGATGCCAGGTGGGTTTCTGGAGCCCTGTCCACCTGTCTTTGTCCAGGAGGTCAAGGCCCAGGAGGCTTTTGAAGGGCAGAGATGTACCTTCTCCTGCCTCTTCCATGGCCGGCCACAGCCCACAGTCACTTGGTACAACAATGACAAGCCCGTGGGGCGCATCCGTGGCACCGCTGTACACACCACAGAGTGCCGCTCAACACTGACATTCCCATCCCTGCTCTCACAGCATGGTGGCACCATCACCTGTGTGATCTTCAACCCATTGGGCACAGTCAGCAGCTCAGCTGCACTCCATGTGAGGCAGTG